>CABFOQ010032849.1:0-10122 GCA_900660455.1 Gephyroberyx darwinii
CCTTCTTTCTCTCTCTCTATATATCTTTCTGCAGTGTGTCCAGTTTGTGTAGGCATTGCATTAACATGGCTTAATCCTCTGCATGGCTTATTGGATACAAATCCCCTCCAAAGCTTTTAAAGCTCCTGCCTTTTCATTTCTACCCTCTCTCTCTCCCTCTACCTATCCTTCCATCAGCCATGCCTAACCACAGAGGTCCCTATATGTTGAAAATCAAGCCCTGTCATCCCTTCATCTTTGTGTCCATAGCTGAACCACTTTCTATTATTTTTACTGGATATAGTATCGTGCTCTGTAGAAAAGGACATCACACTTCTTCCACATGGCCAAAGTGACACATGTCTAGGCTAGACCTTATGGGTTGAATAATGGTTACTTTTGAATTTTGTCCAATTCAATTTTTGGTACTTCATTTAACTCATGAGGCGCTAGCTGTTTATGCTAACTTTTATCAAACATAGTAATGTGTGTATGAAAATTAAACAAAGAGATTAATTTTACATGACTAAAACTTGACAAAAACTATTTCATCAATAACTTCAAATAATAATGGCTTGACTAAAATGACTTTGCATTTTCATTTGCAAAAGTGTGACAAAACTAAAGGAAAGTAATAGACATTAATTTTGATTAAGCTGTTAAATAGTATTAAATACTTAATACTAAAAATACTTAAATACTATACAAACAGACACATATATACACACACACACACACACACACACACACACACACACACACACAGCTCTCACACAGCTCTCACACATGTCCTTCTACTACACTAACTCTCTGAAAGCTTTTTGGAAACATTTATTAGGCCTATTCCAGCCAATATAAAACAAAATACACTAATCCCCTTTAAAGGCACTGAGTAGGATTCACTTACTACCATATCAATGTGAAATCAGTCCTGACAGATGAAAATGTGACAGACTAAAGCCTCAATTGTATGCTTTGTACTTTGACTTGGGCCAATCTGTATGTTTTTTAGATTGATTTACAGCATAATGTTGGAATTCATATCAGGTGGACGGATCAATGAAAAGAATTTAACTGGGGAACTGATTCATTTGCAGTTCACGGACCATGAACCATAGAATATTCTGATATATTTACTGACAACCATACATATAGTACCTGCCAAAAGTATATATATCCTATAAGTATATATCCTTCTTTTTCCCTCTATTTGCAAAAGCCTGAGTAAGCACAGTGCTGTCTGCTGCATATTCCTATACCTTTCACACTGTAGAGATCATGAAGGAAAGCAGAGGACCATTTGATAATGTTGGAACACAGTCAAGAAGGCATGTAAATGTACACAACACCAGCAAAGATCTTCAACATGTGTCTACCTCTGTGTGTTTGTGCTGATAGCAAAGACTGGTTTGGAGCACAGGTTATTATGCAGAGTCTGCAGCGACAGTCCTTGAAGAGTTCAAGGGAGGATATATCAATACAACTCAGCTCAGTTGTCCCTATCTGTGGTGTGTGTGTGTGTGTGTGTGTGTGTGAGAGAGAGATGGATGAGAAAAGGCACAGGAATGACATTTTTGTGCCTACCCTCTATGCACTGTCAGGTTATCCCTGTTTACCCCGTCTTTCACCATGCATGGTTGTATGTCTGTGTTTACAGTATTTACCACCAACAATAACCAAAGCTCCTACAGCCCACACACATTCATCCATGGCTTTGTCTATGTTGGGCTTGGACCGAAAATGGAACCACATTTAACAATGCATAAGTCTATTTTCTGCTTTTCTGTGTCGGCCAATGAATGGAGAAAATTGAATTCGGCTCCGTTCCTTTTCTTTTCTCATTATTACAAATGTCTGATTTTGTTGAAATTGAATATCAGGGTAAATGTGCCTATTATTAACTTGTGGATTCTATTTTAATAACCTCACTCCCAATTACTGTAGGTCATCAATATCCAGTATCACACAATGTGACCTAATTAATGTGACACAGACAGATACTTTAATTTCCTAAGTACGATCACAGTGCAGATAATGTTTGAAGAAAGAAAGTATGTTTTAACATTTAACACAAAGCTTTTGATAACTGAGAGGAGGCCTTAAAAAAATGTGCCTGGATGTCCATTGGGAAGCCAAGGATTCTTATTACAAGCACACATACCGTAAATAAACTGCAGGAAATATTGATTAAGTGCAGAGGTGTAAACGACGGGTTCAGAAAGTAAAAGTCCTGCCAGGATGTTTCTCCACTTTTGCTCTTATCCAGGTGATTGCAATTATAAGTCCCTCCCCGTGCTGTACAATGGAACTAATTAGAAAATCTAAATAAAACCCTGCCATGTCCTTACTTTCTGAACCTGGGTTTTACACCTCTGCAAAAATGTTCTGCGTGGGATTTTCTCACAAATATAGTTATCCTGGTACATTTGAAGGCAAGCCAACACAGTGACCACTGTCAACCAAATAGTACCATCAGCTTACTTGATATGTCCTTTTCAGTTTGGGAAATGACTGTGATTTGCCATAAAGTCTGCTATTCTATGTCACCTGCTGTCCCCTATCTGCCACAGCTTTGAGTGCGCTGCCACCTTGCTGACCTGTAGCAATAACAGACAGCCAGGTGACCATCTGAACATAATGAGGGTCAAGACAGTCAAATGTCAACAAACAACAACTGAAGAACAAAATGGCCACCATGGTAGCCCTATAGTCAGCCATAGTTGGTGAATTTTATGGATATTCCCACAATATGGTGGCACAGTTTCATTTTTAGTACTCTTGAGCAATGAAGTGATTAAAAATAAAGTTATATTTCACATTGACATCTAATCCTGGAGCTCATTTTATCTCACATTAGCCAATAAACTACTTTGTAGTAGGTGTAGTTAGGCTGAAAGAATAAGAACCTCTGAACTGTATTGAAAATTACACTACCTCTGTTTTATCAGGATGTCCTCCTGTAGACTAGGGGAAGTGGGCAGCTGCAGTCTTTTCTGAGAATGTTGTGTTTTGTCACATATACGTTGTGTTGCTATTGTTGTCTTGACACCTGGCTTACCCCCATGAATAATTCAGTACTGAACTGAGTTTTTGCTGCATGTAATGACAGCAAGTTGTAGAGAAAAGCACTACGACTTAACGCCTGAGAACCAGTGACAGCAGCATCCATATCATGTCATTGTCACTGACTGCTTCACCTCGCTGTCTCTCTTCTCCTTTCTCTGTCTCACTGCAATGAAATTCTTCCCTTGTACACCCCCACTCTCTCCTTCCCTCCCTCATCTCAAGTGAGCGCTCAGTATTTTCCCCACCAATCTGCGAGGCCATCTGGTCTTGTGTCCTCGGCCTCGCGTCTGTCTGCAGTATCTTTGCTCTCTGAATCCATTTGACAAGATTAATAGAGTGAACCTCAGGCAGATATAAGCTGCTCATTTTGATAGGGACTTATGAATCATTCTGAGGAGATAGGTTCAACGCTGGGCATGAGCAGATGAGCAGGCTTTTTCCGTTTGTTTTTTGTAAACGCTGACAGCTCACCTGGCCAATCAAAGGGAATTGTGGTAAAAAGCAAATTCTGACATATTAAAATGCATAATCCGAGAGAAAAAGGTCTCATCACTGTCCTGAAGAGGGGATGAAATGTAGATATTATGCAAAAGAATTTGACCCTTTTGTTTTGTGGTGTCGGTTTAGGTCACAGGCACGTTTTAACCTCCCAGCTGGCAGGCTGCAGACCTGGAATAAACATCACTGCCCTGCATTGTAGTCAGATTAAAATGTTGCCAGGTGCAATCTCACTGAAAAAGCTGATTGAATTGTGATCAGCTGTGGTTTGTGATATGGGCAGTGTAGAGTATGTCAACAGTCTAGTCCGTTCTCAGGAGCACGTCTAGTCTAGTAGCTGGACTCTGTGTGTTCATTGGTTCCTTGGTTCTTTTGTGTGTAATGCTTTTTGCACCGTTGCGGGGAATTAAGGTCTGCCCTCTTTAGGCTGTGCAGAGCCCCAAGAGCCCTGCATAAGGGAAATCCAGTGTGCACTTGTACACCAGGCAGTATGGTAGGAATCACACAAGCATGAGCAGCTCTAGGTTGGTGTATGTGGTACATCCATGTACCAAGAAGTCATGATTTTCTAATTGTAGTGGCCAAGTCAACGCATGAATTAAATATTTTGTTCAGCGATTCTCTTAGTTCCAACAACACTATGTACCACAGCACTTTGCTCTTAACAGGTGGAGTTTTTAAGGTCAACATAGTTTCACTCACTCCAATCATGCATACACCCCACCCCTTCCCCTCCTTGTGCGAGTCCACAACATCCTAAGAAATTACATGGATATTTTGACTATGTAAAACAAGAGCTCTATAGAAAACTACGCATTTCCTAAGGATATCTGTCTTGCATGGTAATCATAATATCCTGCAGTAACAAATTTTAGCATAAATCCACATTCATTTCACTAGACTGCAGTTGCCCTGCCATCAAGCAGATGTTGATTCCACACTTGATGGAGGAGGAAACAAGAAGCCCTAGCATGGTACTATTCTCTAGTATTCGCTAGTATTCATGCTAGTATTCTCTAGTATTCGCTAGTATTCATGCTAGTATTCAAACACTGCAGATCTCAGGCCTTTTATGGTACCTAAGGCACCTCCAGCCAAAAACCAAAGAGACAGACCTGCACAGGGACAAAACAGCAGCGATGGAGAGGGGTGGGCAAGTGGTCAGGCCTCAAAATATAAATATATGTTTTTACACCAGGCAGCACTGGTGCTCTTTTTTCCTTTTAGGTAAAACATTTAAACAACAAATACCTCATGTGTTTTTTATCACATTAATTATGCATGTGGAATCCATGCATGATTTGCCTTGTGGTGAACTGGGGTATCTGTCACAGGAAAACTGTGGGAAACTGTGTTGTCCCAGCTGACAACAGCCAGTCGGCCATCTTGCCCCAGCTGAGGGGCATCACTAATCAGCCAGGTGGGAGCTGATTGCCTCACCTAAAGACTTAAAGAGTGGAATCTGCAGTGCACAAGAGAGACCATCCAGGGAGCATGGCTGCAGAAAGTGCCCCTGATGGTTTGATTTCTGGTGATAACTTTAAGTATATGATTGAAGGTGAGCGTTTTTCTTTGAATCCTTCTGACTGCGTGATCTGTGCCAGGAATCTGCCCATGGATTGGGCTTGTGTGGTGTGCCACACCATGTAATGATGCAAATGCATGTAATATACACTTGGAGAAAAATATACATTTGGATCTGACCATCTGATGAAACTGACAGAATAAAATCTTTTTAAACTTTTAAAACTTGTGTATATGAAAAGGCTTTTTAAAAAGTCTTCAAATAAAAGATGGTTGTATTCATGGCTAGACAGTCATCACCTCCTACAGCGACTAAAGCTGTAAAGGTCTGCATGATTGGAGTGGTTGAAACTATGTTGACTTTAAAAACTCCCCCCGTTCACCTTCAGACATTTGCATGTCCCTTTTGTCATTTTAAGACTACTGTTTCACTTTCATATGAAAGTACTTTGGGTATGTAAAAGCATTTTTACATGATTTCTTTTGTCTTTACGTTTTACATTGTTAATGTTGTAATTTTATGTCTATTTAAAATTTAAAAATTTACCTTTGGGTACTAATTAATAAACCTTGAACCTCGTTAATAGCAAAGTGCTGTTGTAGCACAGTGCTAACTAAATAATTACGTTCGATGGTTAGAAAATCACTGAGCTACTTCCTAGTATGTGAATGTCCACAGGCTGCAGTGAGAACCCTGCCCGTGTTCATGACTTCTACCGTACCGTTCTACTGTGAGCGCACATGAACTAACGAATGTACACACAGAGCTCTTTATTAGGTACTGCTCCCAAACACCTAAACAACATTTTAGTTACATCACACTTGCAACATTTCCTCCCCTCTGGGAATGTAAAGATTTGACCTTCAAGCCCAGTGCAGCTCCTACTCATTTATGACATAACTTTGCACACACCCTTAAGCTAAGCTCAGCACCCAGGTAAACTACACACCACAGCAATGTGATGACTCACATAGCCTGTCAACATTTAACAGCTTTTTTGTGTTTTGTGTCCAATTATAGTTCCTACCCCTCCAGACACATTCTGTTCTTTAATTTTCTCCCCCTCATGTCTCTCAACCTCTTCTCACCATCTACTTGCATTTTCATTTTCCAGCAAGCCAATTTAATTTGTGTGATAATTAATGAGGCTAACCTCAATTAAAGTCATAATTGGACCGTTTGGAAAACCCAAACAGAGGCACATCATAAACAGAGTTTCTGTGCCATCTGCCTATCAAGACCTATAGCATAGTGGAACTTTGTTGTAGCTGTTATGTATACATATGCATTTATTAATCTCTCCTTGATCTGTTTGATGAATGTAAAGTATGTTGAAGAGCTCCTGTAGTTAATGCTTTTGCTGAGGAATGCTCAAAAGCTTCAATGCACTATCAAGAATCAGTGAAGACTGACCAGTCATTGTATGGGAATAATTGCATTTCAGATTCACCAGTGCTGCAAAATAAACCAATGACCGACAGAAAGAAGTTCAAATCAATCAATCAAATCAAACCTGAAAATGAACATCAACAAATAGTCACATGCCAAAAGCCAGAGCAATACATTTGAAAAAAAATGTTTCTGGAGGACAGTTTAAGACTGAGCACAAAGAATATAGGAAGTTAGCATAATGTCTCTCTTATCTTAGAGAGACATTATACTGTTATATTGAGAAAGAATTATAACTTGTGCTAAGTCTGTCAGCTTCCACTAAAATTAAATAATTATACAGCCTACAGTAATTGGAAGAGGACCAGTCTTTTATTTAATAAGAAATAACCCTGTTGGAGATATCATCCAGCTTTAACAGGCTTTAATGAATTGTTTTCATAACCTTTGATTTTAACTTTAGTCATGTAAGGTATTATGCATTGCTAAGGGCTTCTGAAATATCCCTTGAGTCGTTAAATTTGCTCAGTCCATATCACTTTGCTCTCCTCGTTGTTTTTTTCCAGTAGCTCACTAGTTGGTTATTGAGGTATGCGCCATGAAGGGATATGTATAAAATGATTTATTCACCTATATTGTATATCCACATAAACACTATTGTTAGTATTAGGTTGGTGCCACACAATAATGATGAATAAGACTGTTGTGGCTTCAAGGCCATGTTGGCTTTTCCATGGTATTTCCAGTGCATTAATATATTAAATTCCTTGCGTGCAACAATATGAGTTCCAGTTGCCTTAACATGCATGATATACAATGATGCATAGGGCTATATTGCCACTGGTGCAAAGGTGCTGAAAATAGCAGCAGTACTGTAGACAATTACGTGAATGTAAAGGGAGAAAAATAAATCAGAAACTTGAATTTCAACAACAAATTTGGATGTTTGATCATTTAGGTATTTTTGGTACTGGATCCTCAGTATGGTCTTTCCAATGACAGAGCTTCACAGTTCTGCAAGAGAACGGTTGCCTGAAATAGCAGCATGTTGCTCAGCCCATCAGGGAGGCAAGTTTTACAGCCCTTTCTTCTTTTTAACGAGGAGACAGGGACTGTGCAGGTAATGGGCTTTGTTCTCTGTCTGTAATAGAGAGGAGGAGAATACAGTATATTAATCCTTCTTTCCCAAGGAGTAGAATATAGGAAGTTAGCTGTGATTAACATTGTGAAGTGGCAGGCTCCAGATGTTAGCAGGTGTCTCGCTCATTAGAACTCACAGGAGAAATTGAGATTATTATATTGCAGTTAGAAGTAAGATGATGCTGTGGTAGCCTGAAGGTTGGAGAAGTGGGTTTGTAACTGGAAGGATGCCAGTTTGAATTCACACTCTCCCCTTCCTAAACAATTGGACAGCACAACAGCACAAGACGGTGGTCATACTGGACAACTCCCAGACGAAAGTGTGTGGATGTGTGTCCCTCCATTTGAAACTACTGCACCAGGCAAACAAGAAAGTGTTCATAAGGCCCACTGCAGGTGGGGCATTTGAAGCATCACTACCATAGCACCAGCATTTCCATTTTACCACTTTGATGGGTATTATGTTTTATTGACAGGGTGTTTTGGGATTTTGTTAATTAGCTTTTTCTCATCCATGTCTTAGCTGCTTGTCAGGTCAGTTATTTTGTAAAGTTTCATTAAGCTGTCAATCATTCGTGCCTACAAATAATGGAAATGAGGGTCCCAGTGTGGCTGTAACCTGCATGCCGCCTTCAAAAGCTATTGGAAATATTTTAACTATGACCCAGCAAAATGGTAAATAGGATTGGGAAAGTTGGAATTCTCTGTGATAGCCGATCTGCTGAGATGTGACATTTAGAGGTAGAGAGCATGAAAGCCATATGTGTGAAAGTGATGGTGTACAAATGTTGTATTTGTGACTTCCAACCTTGGAAAAAGGAGCTTACAAGTAGCACTTGAAGGCAGCATACGTCCTTTCAACAAGCGGATTTGGCAAGCAGCCATGACATGGATGAGGAAAAGCTAATTAACTCCAGATATAGCTAAAACTAACTAAATCCAAAGATGCCCTGTAATAGATGACTACAAATTAGACATTTCCACACAAAAAAAACATGCATCAAGATATCTAGCTACATAATTAGACAGTCCTGAAAATATTTAGCTCTGGGAAAATGTTTGTTTCCCAAATTCCAGTTTCTTTTTGCCTCCAAATATAAGGTGCATTATGGTTAGCAGTGAGTGGCTAAATCTGGTTGGGTTTATGCTTAGCCTATTTCTAACTGCCCAAGACTTGACTGCCAGACACTACAGTTATGGTTAGCATATGTTATATAATATAGTATAAAATATGCTAACATGTTTATAGTCTAACGCTAGCCACTCAGAAATGAGATTAAGGCCACATCAACTAGCTTGCAACACTAGCTTTAGCATCATCAGTACATCACTGCAAGATGTCAACATGTCAAACCACGCGCAAAGCTTTATTAAAACACTCCTGTCCAGATTCCCCTCATCCTACTGTGAGCTCTCTCTCTCTCTTTCTATCTCTCCCTCTCTCTCTCTCTCACACACACATCTAATCATGGTGCCAGCACTACCAAACATTGGGGTCATTGTGTCACATCCTATTTTCACAGTCTCTCCCACCCACCTCTTGTTTCTCTTTTTATCTCTATCCTTTACTCTGTTAAAACCACCATTACCTCACTCTATCTCCCCCACCTTGTTTCTCTTGCTCTTTCTCTGTCTCTGTGTGCTCTCTTCTCTCTCTACCCCTGCTCTTCCCTCGTTTTACTATTTTTCTCCATCTAGAATCAGCCAACATTTTATAACTAGCTTACTAACATCATCAAATATTACTGATGTAACATTAGCTGCTGGACCATTGCAACACACCGAGGTCCAAGGTCCCACGTTGCTAGATTTAGTGACTTTTCAGACCCTCTGGCATCTTTATTTCTTAAAAACGACTAGCAACAAATTAGCTACTTTTTCAGACCTTGGGAAACAGTGTTAATTTGTTGATTCCCAAAGCATTTGGCTACATATTGGTACAGCTCATGCTAATGCCGATACAGTTGTGCTATTTCCTTGTGTAATTAAAAGAGGTCTGATGATCAAAGCACATCCCATACACAGGATAGCCCCTCCCCCATTAAGAGTGGGGGACTCAAGCAAATATAGTCATGCGCAAATTAGTGTACGATCATCTGGCGACTTCTAGCGACTTTTTGAGCAGCAAATAGCTACTTTCCTTGGAACAGAGTTGGCAGCACTGCCCCTCGGCGTGATGCAGTATTTGTTTTGGACCCATTAGCCTTTCCGGAACTGTGATGCGTGACTTGTGTCTGGTTTAGGATTTTGAACCACCTGCTGTCTGCTCCAAATCTGGGATGGATGGTTGGATGGATTGTGTGTGTGTGTGCGTGCGTGCGTGCGTGCGTGCGTGCGTGCGTGCGTGTGTGTGTGTTGTTTTTTTGTTTGTTTTTTGCTGAGCTACAGTTGACCATGACCTTCTGGGGTCTGTAGGAAGGGACTGAAGTAGCACATCTGGTGTTTGTATGCGTGTTTGTGTATGTGTGTGTCTATGCGCGCGTGTGTGTGTGTGTGTGTGTGTGTGTGTGTAAGTTGAGCATCCC
>CABFOQ010032849.1:14420-32481 GCA_900660455.1 Gephyroberyx darwinii
CTCTCTTTCTCTCTCTACCTGTCTCTCTCTCACACACACACACACACACACACAAACAGCCTTCCCCTGACCTTAAAGCAGCCCATTCTACACACTGCAACTTCACATCAACTTCTAGCAAGTATGAGTATGAGTAAGAGTACATTAACGTCAAAGTAATCCTGCCGACCTTAAAATGATGTATGTTGGGTGGCTCAGTTGCCTAAGGCCCATGCCATGTAACGGTGACGTCCTGGGTTTGAATTCGACCCAGACATCTGTTTATCTATCTATCCGTCTACATCAGGCATTAGAGAATATGATGCCAGAGGTCACCAAGGAATGATGATTTTTTTTAAGCTCATATCAAACAAGAAGTCTAAATCCCACCAGGGAGTTGAGATTAGAAATGTTTATGGATTTAATCAGGTGTACTGACCATTCCAGCTATTGATCTGTCACATGTAATGTGATAAAGGTCTCTCCCAATCTTGCCCGTCTCTCTCTACTGTTGACTGACAATAAAGGTAAAAATGCCCCAAAATATACATATATATATATTTATATATCCATGTAGACCTCACTACAGAACCTACTGTATGATTCATTTTAGGGCTTATGATGATATACAGTGACTGCTGTCTTGATGCGATGGTGACTCACAACAGCACATATATTGTACAGCACATACAGAATCATTTACTCTAGGATTACATTAAATTACCCTTTAGCTGTACCTGCTCTGCAGCAGAAATTGTAATATGCAATCACACAACCAGTTAAAATGCATGTTGATGAGAAATGGGCACAGATAACGGGAGTTAGATATCTCTCCTTTTTGATGCCTTTCTATTTTAATATAAATGCATCACTGATGGTCATGCTTGTGTGTCAGTGTACTAGGAGCTTCTGTCTCCCCAGAAAGCCGCTGTGGCAAAGACGTAAGCTACTCATTGGCTTGGGATTGGTTTGAGTGAGACAGGCTCATGTAATAATGTCAAAGTGACTAAGCTCCCGGGCGTCTTTAAAGCTCTTTGAACAGCCGCATGGGGAGAAAGGGAGGGCAGAAGGAGGGGGAGAGGAGGACAGAAAGAAACAGGGCTTTGATCAACACAACCAGAAGAAAGGAGGAGATGAAAAGATGGAGATAGAAGGTCATTAGGTTAAAGTGACAGAGCAACAAGGAAAGAGAGAGGAGAGGAGGCAAATAATGAGAATGAGAGACAGACAAAGAGCAACTAGGAGAGAAAGACAGTGATCTCACAGACTAGCAGCATTACAGTTTCAAGTTAGAGATGACTAAGCTGTATTTCTGAGGATTCACCGATGCCCCGGTACTTCTAAAGCCCCTGGCAGTGACATCATGATGTTCCCACTTCAAAGGAATCTCCCAACACCTCAGTGAGTTACGTTAAAGAGGCCTAATATAGCCTCTGTAGTTATGGTTGACATATTCAATTCTACTTAGCATTTTAAATGTTATGCATTAAGTCTTGGTGGGTGGTAGAAAGAAAGCAATCCTATCAAGCACGTCAGAGTCTCAAAGTGCTGTCAGTGTAGTATTAGTGGAGGTGGCATGCTTCAAGAGGCTTCATACTGACCTAAAGCCTGCATAGGCTAGTGGGTTGGCACACATCACACCTTAGGATGGTTCAGTTGGAGATGGCCTACATCCAGGTTTACTCCTGCAAAAGGCATGTATGTAAAAGTAGAGCAGTGCTTATGACTTGCTGCACCCAGTGTATACACCTACAGTGCTGTATGCCTCTTCAATTCACACTGATCGCATATTCCTCATTTGTGAATCTCCAGCCTCAGCCAAACTCCCAGGAAGTGCACCTAGCGTGCTATTAATCAGCCAACAAGGTCGGAGGAATATGCCAGCTCATTCCCCCGCTTACTTTCTCCTTGAGTCGGTTCAATCATCCATAACGTCAGTTTGGGAACACACCCGGTGAAATGTCCTACTGTTGATGAATCGCCAGTAAAACATTATGCAGATTACCTACCAGCCAATCACCTGACACTCTACATCACCGAGGAAAGAGCCAGTCACTATCACCCCTCAGGAAAGACAGTGTGCAGGTGAAAACACCAGTTGTCCCCATCCTTCCTCTGTGAGATGTTGGACATTTCTGTGACAGGTCAGCATGGTTGTTTGTCATATTGACGTAGATTGGCTGTACTGTTGGAGGAGACGGGGTGGAAAATGAAAGGAGAGCCTGGAGCAGGAGCAAGAACAGTCATATTTATATCAAAGGCACCCACTACTTTTTCGCTGGAGAAGGAAATATGTATCAGTGGTGAACCTTATTAGGATTGCCATGAGGTTTCTTTTAAGCAGGGAATTGAAAACCCTAATCAGTTTTTTTGGTCTTGTGGTTTGATCAATTTTGTTTGAAATTGTGGCCCCATTCAACAAATGATGGAGGTGTGTGTGAGTAGTGGAGGTGCCCCTAAAGAAAGAAATGATATTACTGAAATTATATTTCTCTCTCTCTCTCTTGATCCTTTTCATCAGTACTAGATGAACTTGATTTGGCTGTGTCTCCCTCTATTTGTCTCTCTTTCTCTCTCAATTTTTGTGCTTATGCTTTATTGGCATGAACATTAGCACCAAAACATGAAAGTACAATAATAATTCATCATACCAAAAAGATGAGTAATTAACAGTAAATATCTGCCACAGTGTGTGTGTGTGTGTGTGTGTGTGTGTGTGTGTGTGAGTACAATATTTTTTTAATGGTCAGGCTGCAGCTCATACCCAAACCCAAAACAGAAACAAATCATGTCCAGCCTTTGTAAATGGCTTTTAAATGGATTTTGTATTTGGTCAGGATCTGTCTCTGTCTATGTATCTTTGAGTTACATTCACTATTTAGGGGTTTGAATCTTCCAGTGTTCCAGATAGACATCTTTTGTAGCTGACTGAGATGACTCCATACATTGCTTCCATAAATGTCCATTGGTTGGATTTCTACCAAGATTTTTAAACCAAATTCCTTCTGGTATGTCTGTCTTGAGGAATTTTCTCCTAATTGCTTAAAAGACATGAGAGGCTTTTTCTCTCAGTTTCTCTCTTTAGTGTGATGTGCCCTAGAGTGGACCTAAATTTGTTTTTTGAGATCTGGGCATCTTTTGGAAGATAATTATTTTAGTCTTCTTTAAAGTTTACTGTCGGGGCCCAGTTCTGACAGTATTGCTGTTTTAGGTTGAGATCCTGTAGCTCTTGTTCTGTGGGCGACAGCAATAGAGTGGTGCAGGGATGACGTATTTTTGTAGGCAAACCCGGAAGTTAGCATCGCCCTGGTTCCCTCGACAAAAAGCCAATGGGATTTTTGCATTGGATTTTGGATTATTGCAGAAAACAAACTCTGTAGCAAACACAAGTTTATGATACTTACACGTTTTGTTCAGCAAGATAATCCAAACAAATGAACACCACTTTTATGATTTTTGAAGCGTAAATGCAATCGGCAGAAGTAAAAAGCTAACGTTAGGCTATAAACGAACTACACCACATGACTTCAATGTCACCACCACTAAAAATACTATCAATTGATAAATCTACAAGTTGGAAAGTTTGAGTTAGAATAGTTTGGAAGAGCGCGAGTATAAACACAACTAGAGGCTGTAAAGGCGGACTAGTGAGTAGATGAGTTACCGTGTTCGGCGTGATGGCGTTTAACATCCCCGACAACCTCTGTAGTCTCATTTAGCCACTTGTTAGCAACTGCCTTTTTTAAGACACGTAAAAGCTTCAAAATTCATGAGTTGGGTATTTACTGACGTATTTTATCTCATAGAACAAAACGTCAAAACCTCTTAAGCTTGTGTTAACCACAGATCTTATTTCAGGCATCTAACCAAAAACCAATTCAAAAAACCCATAGACTTCGAGACGAGGGAACCAGGAGTGAAAAAATGTTAACTCTCTTCCGGGTTTTAGGACTCATTCCTGCACCACTCTATACCAGGTGATCTACATATTGTGAGAATTTGACTTTCTCTTTCTCTCAGTTAGCTCTCCCCTTGTAGCCCGTCTTGGGGAAAATTACCACTTCTTTCCAAAGATACTATCAAGGACAGACCACACTAGAGAGCTTTTCTCTGGAGTACCTTTGAGGCAGATTGAATGAATACTATAATAGAACATCCAGCAGGTGATCATATACAGTCTCCTTCAAAGAGCAAATACCAGTAAACTAATAAATAATAACTTATAAATTCTGTTCCATGATCTACAGTCCACTGTATCAACAATACTTTTCTCTCACAGTTATTGTTCTTTGGCTTTGTAGGGTAGTGTCTAAAAAAGTGGATCATTGCGCCATTAGCAGAAGTGTGGCTTCCTTCAACAGGGGGCAGCAAAGAAAAGACATCAAGTTAACAACAATGAATTATTAAAGCATCAAACAGCATCAAGTGCCTGGCTGTATCATGTTTTTGTTTGGCATTCCCCACCACACCAATATAAGGAAGTGTCCCAGTAGTGATGACTAGGAATGCTAATGCGGCTAGCGTCGCTGCAGCACGTCGTCGCCATTTTGAGGCACCCCCTGGGATAGTGGCACAGCTGTGGTGGTAGAGATCTGGGGCAATCTCTCATTCAACTAAGAGCTTCTCAACTAGGGAAAGAAAGACTAAACTGTCTTCAGAAGAGTACAGCATATGCTGGGTTGATTATGTGAGATGACAATTTGGTTGATTTTGGATGTTGTCTGTGCTATGTGAGCAGATCCCATGCACATGGTATGAAAGCAAGGTGCCAAAAGCAAAGTGCCATATGGTTTGCACATTTTCATACAGACATCCTATCAAAATTGCTTAATGGTGAAACAACAACAGAAGTATAAATCACTGTGCATCTTTAGGATCAGTATTCTAGGCCTGTTCTTAGACACGTAAATGCCACCTACAGATCCTTATATAAACCTTGTATCTCCAAAATGTCAACTTTTGTTTTTAGCTTTATGGGTTGTAGAACGCATAGAGCATGTAATCCTTCAAAAGGTTTTCACACAACAACAGTAATATATTAGTCTTCAAACTAGTGGGAGATCAGCAGTCGGGCAGTTCACGGTCAGAAAAAAAGGCACACAGTGGCACATTTTGTTGCTGTGGCTTTTCTCTGAGTGTTGTAAAGTTGCAAACCTCAAACTCCTGCCATGAAGATACCTCCCACATTGCAACCTGAAACATTCTGGAAGATGTAGCCAGATGTGTCTTTTAAGCTGTTGTGCATAAGAGTATAAGTCCTATGTGAAATTTATCATTTAATTCCAGTCTGCAAAAGTCTTATTATTTAGCCAAGGACTTAAGATAACTATTCTACTATTACCTACTATTCTTTAGAAAGTTTTATTATTTTGCTGTCAGTCGTTGTCTAAGAATGTCTTCCAAGTGGTGGATAACTCATTTTGGAATGAAACACAAGAAACACAAGTTTAGAATCCATGGCTGTTCATTTTAGATTGTGGTTTATCCTCATGAGGATTCAAAGGCGTTGAAGGAACTAACCCTGAGAGAACGTAGGCAGAGAAATGCCTATGTTCATACTGCTCCACCATTTCCATAAAGAAATATTTCCATGCATTTTTGTTATTATTTATATATATTTGATATTTCTAGACTGTACCCACCTGCATGATGCAAATATTTCAAATTAGGAAAAGATATTGTACACCCACTGACCACAGTTTGACTCTTGACCAGCAAACCATGGCATAACTGCCAGTTAGGGATTAGCTTGACCTGATTTCAGTGTCATAGTCTGTCACACATTCTCGCATTTCAAAATTGATCACATTATATCCCTCACATTTCCTAACATTTGATCAGCATAAAATGTACTGATTGTATTAAAGTATTATTATTTCTTGTAGACGTATACTTGTATGTTACATCAGTAAATGCTGTATCCATATATCCTTCCTGGAGTGATGTGATTTGCAACTAAAGCTGGTATGGGATGTAAAGGCACGCATCATGAACGGAAATGGGCTGCCAGAAAATAATACTTTTAAGCAGAGTACATCCTGTAACTATTCACACACACCATTCCCCATATCAGGAAAAGAAGCGGAGAACATTGTTTAAAGTGCCATCAAAAGGCATAAAGCCCTTGATTCCTTATAAATCCAAAGCTGACTATAGCTGGCCTCATTTCAATGGCAGTATCAGTGTCCATATTTCTTTTACGCATTAGAATGACTTCATTGTGTATTCTATGGCTACTGTAGCCTGCATGGATCAACCAAAAGTCCTTTTTGAGTGAATTGCAATTCACATTTTCGTGAATAGATGGTCCCAAACAGAATGTAATACTGATGAAACACCAAGAAGGGCTACATACCAAGGTGTGATATTTCATGCCTTGCATATGCCAGAAGTGAATAGATTGAATGTCAAATAGTCATGTCTTGCTCTGTGTTCATAGTTACATCAGTCGCAACAAAGAAAGTTCAGGAACGTCTGCTTTGCTGCTCAGTGCTCTGTTCTTTATATGACTGGCAGTGAATACTAAACTCTGGAGAGCAAGGAAAGCTGCAGTTAATCAAGTCCAGCAATATCACAAATACACATACATAGTTAATTGTGAATTTGTACCATTCCTTTCTGTACTTTGTTTTAACAATTTACTCTACGCTCTAAACTTTGATATTCCAAATACCTAATCTCTAATCCCAGTCTCACTTTTAACCTACATCAAAACATCAGAATTTATGTTTGCTTTTCACATTATGTTGGATTCAGGGTTCATGTTCAAGATTTGCCCATTAACACTGAGCTCTGGTGCAGATGGTGTTAGATGACTCCAGTTGTCCTCCGTTATGGTAGCTCACTGCTCATTTGTCCCTCTCAGCAAACAGCATACACAAATGAAATGATTATGTCAATTTCCAGTGTGGAGTAATTACATATTCTTGGAGAAACACCTGCACAGTGGTTCACTCACTATCATGTTGCGGCTCTGCTGCGGCAGATGTTTGTGCTCGCACTCGAAGATGTCCAGATGTCTGCTTCAAGCCTGTCTTTATTATTGTTGCTGGGAAGAAACACAGCAGATTGCCATGGTGTGCTTGCATCATTTAGAGACTATTATGCCAAGGAAAAGCATATTGAAGCTGTTCTTAACCTAGATTTCCTTTCATGCCCTTCTGTCCCTATTTCTTCAGTTTAACTGGTCTGCTGTAGGTGTCTATTTTGAGCATTATTTTTTATCTCCTGGAAAACAGGAGGATAAGGATAACTGGATTGCACTGTTTATGAAATTGGGGTGGTGTAATAGAAGCAACTTCTTAATTAAAAAAGTAAGCACTTTGCAAGTATGTTGTCCTTTAGAGGTCAAAAAGGATAAAAAACAAAACAAAAAAACAGTTCTGACACCCTTGTCTTGGGATATATAGTATGTAATAACCTTGAGGCTGTTAAACTAATTGCATGTCAGTCTGTTACATGTCAGGTTTCAGTAATGGCCGTGTACAAATGTAGCTCCTGATTATAGACTGATGAGTGGTCTCTGAGGCCTCACTGTAATAAAGAAGCTTACAATCACAGGACCTGCTGTTTTATCATAATAGGTTATTGTGGACTAGCCTTAGCAAATACAACAATATGCTCTTAGTGTGAGTGGTCTTTCTTTGTCTGTGAACATCCCATGGGGTTTTACAGTAGGCCAGTCTGTTCTTGTCCTACTTTCCAGTGTGCCTGTCCTCCCTCCTTGTCTGGTAAATGTAACGTGTTGGCCCTCCTCTCAGCGGCCTCCCTGAGGTATCGGACAGCAGAGCCACTCACTTTGGAGACGGGGTGACTTGGATTGCATCCATCCATCTTCTTTGCCTCTATAAAATCCAATTCCCCCCTGTTGTGCAAGCATCCCCACTGACAATCATCCATCTTGCATTTTCCATGAATTTAGGCCGTCAGTGGTCAGTGGATGCAAGCAAATCGTTTGTTTTGGTTAGAGCTTTCTTCTCCCCTTTCTCTTCAATGCTCCCCAGCTCTATTCTCTCTCTTGAAAGTGTCAGGCTGTTTTCTAGTAGTTCACAAGGGCTGTGTGACACTATGTTCAACGCTAACAATATCATGGGGAATGAGGTACGACTCTTCGCCGTCAGCAGCTGCTCCAAATCAATAAACAGGATGTTGGATTGAGAATCACTGCCATAACCAGGTTGCTGGCGGTACCATCGGCCATAATCCAGACAGCGGTAATAGCATCATTGGTAATACTATGGGTCTCAGTGGGCTAAAAAAAAATGGAAGTGGCTTATTCAGTTACATATATATCCATGTCTCCCATGGGGGAGTGTCAGCCTGCCATTAAAACAGCAGACAGTGTAATAACAGTAATGGTAGCATAGCTTGGTAATGGCAGCTACCCGCCAAGATAGAGCGTCGTGTGGCATCTTTTTCACGATAGCTCAGCAAAGTAATTGTGTTTATATGAAGCACCCTATAGTATGGCCCCCTGTAGTATGGTTATGGTGATGCTCATTGGGATCACCTTTTTAGCCAGTTAGACAGCACTCCATTGGTATTAAATGTGTGAATTTGTTAACAATATTGGAGCCTGAATTAATATATAATCAGAGTTCCCACACAGTGTTTGGCCTGATGTGACACTTGTTAACCTGAGGCTCGCTCACCATTAGCCACATCACCATTCAGCAACCTTGCTGGGAGGCAGAATGGCCACATTGTTCCATTGTAGCTTCACTGACTTGAATTTGTCCGGGGTGGCTACAGAGCTTGGCTGCCAGCTGTAACCTGTTGTTGCACTGCTATAGCCACTGCGAGGGTTACATAAGCCCAGAACAGGCCTACAGCTATGCACCATACGTCCATGGGTTCACTGGGCAGCAACAATACAAGGCCTAACGCCTGTCTGTCTCACCGTCTGTCTGTGTGATGAATATTCTTTTTCAGTGGGCTTCTTCCTTGTTCCAACTCTTGATGGAGATCACTTGATAGTGATTCATTCATTGCCATTTTTGCAGAGACAGATCAGGAAATATGTGCCTGTGAGTAAAATGCGTGCCTGCTGTGTGAAAATACATTCTCTGCTGTGATGTAGTGGATTCTTCATAGTTGGAAAGTTTGGGTGAGTGAGACTGGGATTTGCTCCCCAGCGTACGCACACAAATGCTTAATATGACATATAGACTCCAGCCCCATTTCTGGCTTGCAGGAAGGCGAGGACCAGTTGTAGCTACTTGGCATTCAGTCGCTCTCCTACCTGAGACTCCACCTGGCACCTGCTAGCTTCACATATGGGAGAGAAGGCCAGTGGTCCATTTAGCCTAGATGCCCAGGCTAGTCCTCTTAATGCTACTACATTAAACCATTACAATCAGATAGGTAGGGACTTATTGGGTTATTGGTTTGTTCATGTGCTTCAGGCTTAGTTAATAAACCAATTGGATGATTGGATGATTCCCCTATTAAAAGATTGGCATCAGCTCAAATAAATCCCATCCATGCATTTCTGAAACAATTAAACAGACACACACAAACACACATACACATATACGAGACTGGACGTTAATTCATTAATTTCCCATACGATTATACTATTCTTATTATTATATTCCTATTCAGGAATAGCATGCAAGGAAACACCCTGGACAGGTTACCAGTCCATCACAGGGCTAACAAATAGGCAGACAAACACAAGCGAGAGAGACAGCGCAAGACAGAGAGCATGTACATGTATGGTTGAGTGCATGAGTGTGTGTGTGTGTGGTCCATTTACTATGGCTAGTGACACAAAATGACTCTTTATTTCACTTTATTTAATCTTCCCCTTTTAAACCTTGTGCTAAAGCTGCTGTCCCAACGAGAGAGACAGAGAGAGAAAGAGATTGAGACAGGCAGTGTTGACTGCCTTGAGTGCCTGCTTCTCTGTCCTCTGTGTTGTGTGTGTGTGCGCGCTGTTGTGTGTTTGTGTTGTCTGTGTGTGTATCCATTCATGCGTGCACATGTATGTTAGTGTGTGTGTGTGTCTGCCATAGCCGAGAGGGCAGTGGCAGTGCATCTCTCTCTTGAGCCAGGTCCTGCAGAGCTAGCATGCTGCGTTCACAGTGAGTCTGCATTTTGCCAGCAGTCTCCATTTACACCGTCTGTCACGCAGCCATCCATGGCTAAAATATGTATGGATTCCCTGGCTTGTAACGGGCAGCTACAGGCAGCACGCTCTATGATTTACTTCATATCTTATATTTAATGTTTGGCCTTCTTAGAATACAGTGTTGGATGGAAGGGTTAAGTGGGCATCTTGAGATTTCCAGTGAGAAGCCATACATAGATAAATCTCATTAACTGAAAACAGGCAAGCACACAAACACACACACACACACACTGATCGATCCAAATGCCTGTCTCAGGGTTGAATAGAGTGGCTGGTCCTTGAATCTTGGCAGGGTACATTGAGAAAATGACAGAGCAATATCTAGTATGGCTCTCATTGGTCTTTTTAAATATTCCAACACCCAACTCCTACCCAGTAACGACAGATAAAGGTATATTTATAGGACTGAGAATAAATCTTGGTGGAATTCAGTAGGCAGGAACAGGGGCTGCCCTTTCAATTAGAGAGACCAACTGATCTTCTAGTCTTGTCTCGCACCAATACTCTGAAATACAGTACAAACTCATTAAACTTCTGAAGATGGGCGGGAGCGTAAACTTGACATACGCAATCAGAGTTTTCCTCTCAGCTTGTTCTTGTGTGTGACTTTTTAGCCCCGAGGACTGCCTGAGCTGGCTGTTTTTGTAGAACTTTCCAGCACTTTCTCTCTCTTCCCTCTTGCTCAACTCCACCCCCTCACTCAAAATCGTGGAGGAAGTTCAAAGAACGAATATGGAAACAGACGGTACTCCTCAAACAGCTTCTGCTCTGCTGCAGAGCAGAGTTTTGTGCTTTCGTTGGCATACAGTAATGAGGAGAAGGCCTGAAATCATCAAGAAATTATTATTTCTCAGCAACTTTGACCTACAGCTGACATCCCTTGATGTTTTCAGATTACATTTGGTCCGACTGCTCATCCAATAATCTTTGACAGCACACATTCAGAAAGTGCAAAAAATTCTACCATTGCGTCAATAGAATTTTATAAAATATGATGTGTTGTGATTATCACACATGGCAGGCTGTATCTCCTCCACTTCTCTATGAGAAAGCGCTAGTGGTGCATCAGTGTTTTGGTCATGGAGCAGGCACAAAGCCAGGATGTAAATACTAGCTGAAGAAAAAAAGAGAGTAATAGAGACACAGAGAGAGAGTGTGGGTTTTGACTAGAGCTCTTCTGTCCACATTTACCATCTCAATGCATGACATTCTGTTCCTCAAAATATGGAACCGTAAGACAGAGAAACAGAATATCAGCTAAAAATCACTGTAAAAAATGCACCAAATGTTTACTCTGAGGTATAAAATGAAAACTACAGGAGGAAATGTTCCTATGAATCGCTCCCCAGGAGATAAAGGTTCTTCATTCCTCAGTCACTGTCTTTTTAAAAAAAAAATTATTCAGGTCCAAACTACATTGGCAAAATAATCAAGATTCCCAAGACAAGAATGTGGACATTTAGTAGCCATGTGACCAGTACAGGGTCCACAGTCTTTTTTTGAACCAAGCATGTTCTTTAGAACCATGGCACCATGGGTACCATGCTAGTGATGGGTTATTTTACTCTGCAAATTATGACTAAACCTTGTCACAACCTGGACAAAGTGTTGCAAAGCACCTCTTTTAAAGCTGCCTCAGGATGCACCTCAATATTGTGGTTGCAAACTAGTGTGACAGAGGAGACATCACAAAAAATGTCTCCCTGCCAAGAAACAATCATTTTCACAGGAATATTTTTAAGATTAATGGAGGAGAAAAATAAAGTTGGCTTGTGCTTTATTGTCATGTACACTCACACTCACTCATGCACACACAAACACACACAACTTGCAGTGACCATATTTAATCTAGTTCCCATCTTCTGCCAACTACTGAGTCATAAGCATAATTATGACATGCTGAGCTTTGTAGAATGAGGATGCAATTCTTTCCAAAAGCTTTGTCACGCTACCCTCAGTAGTGGGATTCATTTTCAGTCAGACTGAAGTTGCCTCCCAGCTGCTCATTGAATTCTACAAATTATATTTGTGGGAAAAGCTCTCATCCTCATCTTGATGAAATGGCCAAATAGTACTCTCATATTTGTTTGCCTATTCACCATTCTTTTGCCCTTCAGTTTGATATATTGTCTACAATATTCATATTATTGTGTGCACTTATACATACCAAAGCAGTATATGCATTTCAGTAATCGATGTGTGCTTCATAATGCACCTAGAGAGATACTCACCTTCAGGTAATGGAGTAATTGTATTTCATGCTTGACAACTGACGACAAGGGAATTTGTCTGATTTACAGAGTACTTCCACAAGGTCGGCTGATATTCTGCAATTTTCAAATAGCCCACAACAGATAGATGTCATTAAAGACTATACTATACTAGACTATAGATACTGTGGGAATATTAAGTGTGCAGTGATCACCGATTATATATCAAATGTATCTGTAATATTTATAATGTGATATAAAAACCATACCATGAAACGTTCTTTAACTAGTGCAAATCTGAACAGAGTAGTACCCAGAGGTATAGTGCTATCTTTCAAATGCCTTACTTTAAGCAGCCTAACAGTATCCCCAGAGTGATGTAAAAGTGGCAGGGACAGACCATAATGACCTTCAAGAGCTCTCAATATGGAGGACATGATACAGCATCTGTCCTTAATGAGAGTCCTCTTATCAGGTCACCATGGAGATTGTCATTATCTGCTGATCTACTCCCTGGTTTGTTCAGTCAGGAGGTGATTTCAACATGACATGTCGCATCTGGGAGAACGTAATGAACGTTTATTCACTCTTGATAGTACCAGGAACTGGATGTGATGGGAGATTTTTCTCTCTTGGTTGGTTATACATCATGTCATGTTTGAAAGTTTGTGAATCCCTTGTCTAATTATAAAAAATAAATTATATAAAATGCCTTTACCATGCAATCCTTTAAAATTCACCCTTTCTTAACCGAAATGAAGGATCTTGTTATTTTGAGGAAATTGTGCATGTAGTAAAATGAAAAAAGTTTAAGGGAATCGGTGCAGGTGCAAAAATAAGTGAACCATCTCTTGCATTAGTTAAATCAGGTAGGTAAATAATTGGGTATGAAGTTAACCAATGAGATCTTTGAGGAGGAGTTTGTGTGGCACTTTCCTAAGTACAGGTGAGAAACCTGATTAGTTTGGTGTGACCATGCAGGTGAAATGCTGTGATCTGGTGCAATGATGTAGGGCCTACATCAACTACTACAGCGCCATTAGTGAAGAGAAACGGTGCATATCAGTGAACTAGTAACGTTAACGTTAGTAGGCTAGTACCACACACTAGTAAAGACTTATATCTCGTAACGTTGAGCATAAATCAACCAAATTACATTACAGATGTAAACTACAAAGTTGTTTCAACATGTTTTCATAACAAAAAACGAAATATGATGTAAAATTGGGGAACGGGAATTGTGTTTACTGTTCACGGTGTGCCGCTATATTGCTGACGTCAGGTGTGTTTATATCGGCAAACTTGGACCAGTTGGATCTTGCCCAAGTTTCCGACTGGGAATTCCGACTTGAATGACTGTTCTATTGCACTGTTCCGTGTCGGAGGTTGTTTTCTTGTGAGTTCCGAGTACAATGGATTGCACCATAAGGAAACCTCAGAGGAGCTCAGGAAGAGAGTAGTGAGTGTTCATCAGTCTGGTGGAGATAATAAAGTCATATTGAAAAGATTTTGGCTCCATCAGTCCACTGTGACAAATAATATACAAATGGAGAGCAGTCCTTCTAAAATATCACCCAGAGCCCTGGGAAAAATATTAAACTAGTAAAAAAACAACCCAAGAATAACATCCAGAGATCTTCAAGCCTCTATTGCTGCATCTGATGTCAATGTGTATCCATCAACAATAAGGAGAACACTGAATTCAGAAAGAAGCCTCTACTGTCTGAAAAGAACAAAGCTGCTTGTCTTAAGTTTACCAGAGATGACCTGGAAAAACCTGGACAGATGAGTCCAAAATTCAACTGTTTGTTCGCAATCAAAAGTGCCGTGTTGCCAAAACTGCCACCAAAATAACTTTATCCCTATAGTCAAGCATGGTGGGTGGAATATCATTGTCTGGAGCTGTATATATAACCAAGCTTTATCTACATTTCTAAATTGAGTTAAAGAAGCAACAGTTTATTGTCCTCAATTCTAAAATTGTATTTTCCCTGCTGTGAAAGACTGAGACATCTGGTGTGGTAAAAATATCATCAATGTATTCAATTTAGGTGCAAGATCTGAAACATCTAATGTAATGTTATTATTTCTTAATGGAGGCCGATTTCCATCAGGACCTTAAGTCCATGCAGTCCATCAGTGAGAGATTTAGCACAGCCAGTGAGACGACATTTATTATGCATTTCCTAAATGAAGAGCCCAATCAACGGATCCTTCTAGCCTGATGCCTAAATCTGTTTCCAATCTCATTTCTAATTTATCTTACTTTGCCCCAACAAACCCTGTGCTGTGAAGTGCGGTTTGACATTAGCCCTTCAAATCTGCAGCGAGCGGTGAAGTGAAGGGAGAGTGGTTTGGCATGAGTCCCATCCCCAATCCAATCCCCCAAACTCCATGAAATGTCCTTCATTTGTCTCCTTCTTCTATTCATTTGCGTTCTTCTGCTCAGTATTAATGAGCCTAACAATGTGTGTTTCTATCCTCCAAGTGAATGATATAAAGAATCTTAATAGCTTCCTGAAGTAGCTTTAGCTGTGCATTAATTAATGTGCTAACACCACTCTGAAAAACTGAATGAGAATCAGCTTTACCCATTATCATTCACTATATTTATCATCTTACTTTCTTTAAAATACCTTTTTTGCTTTGTGTCCTATAAATGTCCTATAAATGTATTTTGTATTGGCAATGCTGACTAATAGTGTGTGCATTTGTGTGTGTGTGTGTGTGTATATTCTTTGCAACAGATGACATTTTACAGTGTAAAAGGCCATAGTACTTAGTAGTATAGTAGAAAGCTGACCTGTTTTTCAATAATCTGAATAACTCAGGATCACTTTCATTCTTGTAAGGTTTGATTTGGCAAGTTCTTACTGAACTACAAATGTCAACTATTTGAAGAGATTTCAGTGCATTGTGTCTAATGGGTCAACAGAGCTGAATTAATGGGCTGCTGTGATTTTGGCCCTCAGTAAAGCTCCCGATCCCAGACCCATAGTAGTGGTGGACCTGTGGAGAGCTGAGGCCATGTTCATCTGAGATGAGCTAATGAGGATCGGAGGGTACAATGGATAACTCAGCACTGAGGACTGACAAAACGCTGTCTCTCACATGCACTAGTGTTGTCATGATGCCATAATCTGGACTACTAGCACTAAGTTTAATATCTAAAAATGTGATATTACTACTATGGCTAACCAAAAAACATCAAATAAGGTGTTAAAACATTTGACTTGGCTTTTAGTAACTTCTGCACAGGGGTTGTGGTTTGTCAGTTGGCTGTCCCTCTTTGTTGCCTCTGTCAGCAAAGTAAATTAATATTTCCCTCCTGGCACCAGATTTGTCAGCCAGTTTAGGCAGACTGCAATTCAGTCCATCAGACATCCAAGACTGTTTGATGCTGTTGCCACATATCCAGCTGTTCGACTGCAGTCCGCTGTCAAAAACCAGACTGTGGCTCTGTCTATTCCAATCCTTCTTCTTCTTTCAACTAGTCCAGTCCACACAAATACGTCCTCTGGAGGTGACGTGGAAGTGGAATTTTAGCTTGGACACGTTTGGTTAAAGTATCAAACGATTATGAAATTCAGTATTGATTTCAATCATTTGTAACGGTATTGAAGTAGTATTGAAATATCATGACAACACTAACATGCACACACAGACACACACACACACACAGATATACACAGTGTATGACAGAGCATATGTTTATGTGTGTGTGTCTGTGTGTGCATGCATGTGAATTCATACACAGGGGCCTGTGTGCATGTGCATTTCTATTGCACACACCATCCATTCTTTTGTATGTATCCTTGTATCCGTCTCAGCATCAAAGAACATATTCCCCAACATATCAAAGAGAATATCACCAACTTTCACTCTGTGAGAGAGACGGGGACCAGGGAATTAAACAGTGGCATAAAACACTGAACCCTTGTATCTGAATATTAACATCAACCTTTAGAGGTTCAGCCATTTTTGAAGAAAGGAAGATAATGCAAAATGAGATGGTTAGGTTGCAGTTTGATATACTACTTGAGAGACCCACTCCTACAGATTTTAGATGGGCCCTTTTTTCTTGAATTTGTATATTAAAGGAGCAAGCTGAGAAGCTTTAACTCGGTCTCTGTCTGTTGAAATGAGAAGCAAAATCAAAGTAGAATCGATTGATTGTATGAATATCTATAATTGGATTTGATGGTCTTTTTGTCCTTGAGGTTGTTGTGGAGCCATAGGAAACTGGTGTTCCCTTCAAAGTGCCTTACCTGTTCTGTTCAGGTACCTTTCTGCCTTATTTCTTATTTCTTCCTAGCAGTCTGTTATATATGATCATTTCATGGATACATAAATAGTTTTTACATCTATTGTCTGTTATACATCTATTTGTATTTTTAGCGAGTATATGGTTATTCTTCTGATGCACTCATATGTAGCACTGGATAGGAAAACAGGAGTTAACTGCTTGAAATGTAAATTAGTCAACATATTTACAATACTCTACATTCAAATTGTCACTGCAAGTGAGTTTCAGGTCAGATTTTCCATAAAAGTTTACTAGCAGACAGCAAAAATCCACCTTTTCCGTTTTAAAGCAAGTCATATGGTACTCAAGTAGTAGTCATGTGTTTTCAGTGACCCACATTATCGTGCAGTCTTTGAGAATCCTACCACAGAACCTTTAAGAGGACTGAAATATCTTCACTGTAAATGGTACTAAACACTTGGCTCTTGCTCTTCATTCCATTTCTACTCCCTTTTTGTAATTTGCCCTCCATGCATGCATGCACACACACACACACACACACACACACACACACACACACATACATACATTAATACCAGTATCAATAGAGAAATACATAAACTCACTGATACACTCAGACTCTCATACACATGCAAACACAAACAAACAAACACATGCCCATAACCACACACACAGGCACATACACACAATCTTGCATAATGCATAAAATCCACGTACTGATCAAACTCTTCGGTGAAGACTCCCTGGTGTTATCATTTGGGACACATGGTGAGTGTATGACAGTTTGTTGAAGTGTGGGCTGACTGGAACCCTAATCCAACATTGTCATAGCTTGGATTTACACTGCACGTGTTATGAAAGTAACTGGAATATAGATGAGAAGGAGACTGCCATGCCTGAAATGCTCTGAAGTGAGTCGGTGCCTTTGTACCACTCTCTGAGGTGGGAGAGAGAGAGAGAGAGAGAGAGAAAGTAGGCCAGAGAAGAGTAAAGTAGACAACAAGGTGGAGCAGTTTGCTGCTGCTTCGGCCTGAGCCGACACACAAGCTGCCCTTAAGCACCAGTTCTCAATCAGATTATTTTAACATGATTCGCAACGCTGCATGACACAGCCTAAGATCAGCAGTGTGTGTGTCTTCAGTGAAATATGCTGAAGTTTTCTGGTTGGGTAACAAATAAAGCATGACGCAGTTGTATAGGCTCACAGTGCGCATACATGCTTACAATGTTTTCTTCGTTTCTCTTCCAGGAAACCTCCTCCTATTGAGATCTTGGCTTCTGAGGAATGAGCTGCCAATGTAAGTCTTTTGCCTGACCTCAGCACTCAACTGGTAATGTTGCTTT
Organism: Gephyroberyx darwinii; assembly: GCA_900660455.1. Classification (NCBI taxonomy): domain Eukaryota; kingdom Metazoa; phylum Chordata; class Actinopteri; order Trachichthyiformes; family Trachichthyidae; genus Gephyroberyx; species Gephyroberyx darwinii. The sequence continues at coordinate 32,353 of CABFOQ010032849.1, forward strand.
TAAATTAATTGGATGGACCGAAAGTTATAGTTTTGGTGCAAAACACGCACACACACGCACACACACACACACATACACACACACACACACACACACACACAAACACACACACACACACACACACACACA
>CABFOQ010032849.1:34104-67537 GCA_900660455.1 Gephyroberyx darwinii
ACACACTATGACACTTGTATTTGAATACAGATGCAATTTCTTTCACACACAAAGCCACATGTATGCATGCGCATACAACCACCTCTACCACCTATACACATACACACACACACACACATGCACACAGTTTTCTGTACAAACAGGTCCTGCCAGCCATGTTGCTGTAGTAAGGAGATAAGAGAATACTTCAGTCACAGGTCTCCTCGCAGTCCTTCCCATAAGGCCCTTGGCGAGTCTCCCTGGGGTGGAGAATAAAAGGGTACAACTGACATCACACTGACAATAGGTCATGCTAATGGGGGTGGAAATAGCTTTGGAGGTTGCATTCGACATTGGGGAACTAAACTCAGTATAGTTACAAATGACGCTTGATAACAGACTACTAACACAACTCATACTGTGCTTGATCGATTTATGGTATGGTAATTTTCAGCGTCAGAGACAGAGATCCTCTTTTTTTCTCTTTGGGCCCCACAGCACTGTTGGCCCAGGTGCAGTTGCACTGCATGGACTTTCTGTATCCACACCTCTACTGTGTGTCCCTTACAAGCTTCATCTTCAGGCTTAATTAGTATATTGAAGGATGTTCAGCCTACCATATTTTTCTTCTTGAAGACATATCTAACATGATTGAATGAGATCCACAGCGTTTGCCAGAGGATTATTGCCAAATCAATGATAGCATCAAGGAGGAAAGACAGAAAGGATACAGCCACAGTATTGAAACACTATAATGAAAGTACAGCTCAGTCTGTGAATGCGAATGGAGGAGGATAAGGGCGCTGTAAAGGATGGCTGTGATTGATGCATTAGTCTCTCCTAGCTGTCTCGACCCAAAGAGAAGGAAACTGATTGGCAATTCCCCTGAATCACAGTGTAGAACTTATTTTGTCTCCTCTCTCCATCCCCCCGTTCTTTCTATCTCTCTCGTTCTCTCTCTGTCTCACTCTCCACTTGTATTATGAAGTGCTCATCCCCTGCTATTGAAAAGCCTCTTATGTCTACAGACAGTAACAAACAGGCATAGAAACAGCATTTAGTCTGACCAGGACAGTGCCAGAGTACTCTTACTGTCCTACATACTGAATCTCAACCAGGTATCAATTCTGAAGGATAAGCCTTTATTTCGTCCCATTTACTGGTTCCCTTTAATTAATTTGCTGTACATAAACACATTTTACCTGTGATGTGAACTACTTCATTTGTCTGGCTTTAGTTGTTGGTAGTATGATGCCTGAAAAACAAAAATCAAGGATTAGTTTCCCACAGAGACAGGATGTGCCCTTACTCCTCACATGTGCAGATTTTTAGATGAGTCACAAGATAAAACATCTGTTAAATAGATATATTCAAATATACTAAGGTAAACCCAATACCCAGCCTGTTCACAATGTTGTAAAATGTATTACTATCAATACATTTGGAATTCCTCCCTGGCTCTAAAATTGTATCACCAGACATCCAAACACAACTGCTTCAGTATAACTTAACAAGGTAATGAGTCTCTGGTGATATTCAAACCATGGTGGGTATGAAACCTCATGGGAGGCTACTGGCTATTGTGTTAAAAAAAAAAAAAAGCCTCTGATTTGTAAATAATTTCTTAAAACACAAAACCCTTGATTCAAATTTGAAAATAGATTCCCCAGGACAGAGTTAAGAGTTGAGCTGAATGCCATCGCAACCATACCATGGGGTAAGACGGTACTCCGAACACAGGGAATGAGTAGTAGATGTTTAATGTTTTTATTTTGGTCCAAATCATTTATTTTCTTCACTCACTTATTCCTGTTCAGGGTCATGGGCTCTGGACAGATCACCAGTTCATCACAGGGCACTGATCAACAGAAAATCACACTCACGTTCATACCTATGGGCAATTTAGAGTCTCCGATCTACCTGACCTGCATGTCTTTGAAATGTGTGAGGAAACCGGAGGAAACAAACGCAAACACAGGGAGAACATGCATACTCCACACAGAAAGGGTCATTGCTGGGAATCGAACCCAAGACCTTCTTGCCGTGAAGCAGCAGTGCTAATTTCTGGAGAATACATCAGCAACAACAGTCTGTAGGACCAAAGACTGCATACAAGTGCTAGTACACTCGTATATGTAGCAGGGTACCTCCCCATGATCTGTGAGTCTATGGCACATGAATATATATATACATGACTTTGGGCAACAGCTGCTCTAGCCTGTACCATAACCTAGTTTCCTGCCAACGCTGCCAGATACTGAGAGCCAGCAGGCTACCGCTCAAATCTCCTTATACCTCCTAAATGTCAACCTTCTGTATGATATAAAACAGTATATATGTGCCATCTCTGCCTGTCCTGCTGGCTTTATGACTGTTGCCATGGCAACGGCTCATCCCTTGGCGGTTGACTGGTTGATAGGTTGACAGACGGCCATTAGGGTATTATTGTGACGTCACATGGGGATTGTGAGGAACGGATGTGTGATTGACCCACTTGGCTCCAAGAGGGGACCCCTGCTCTCTCTCCCTGTCACATGGCCTCCCATCACATCAGGGATCCATACAGGAAGTGACTTGCCACCCCCTCCTTTCAAAGCAGGAAATGGCATTGTGCTGCTACTTCCTCTGTGGGGTCAAAGTTGTTTGAATATATTAGACTGTGGATAGTGTAGGTCAGGCCAAGGACATTTTGAAGTGGGTTAGGTTTGAAGCTTATCCTAGTGGGATTTATGGCTATGCTGTGCTTGTTCTAATAGGCTGTGAATGACTGCTCACAGAGCTCACACAGCAACTCATAGACAATACAGGACTGCTTAGGTAAAGCTTAGGCGTAAGTCTTTGGAGTTATCATACTGTATGCTTTTAGGTTTTCTAAGTTCACTCATGAAAACAACAAACCATCCCTTAGCCCTACATTCAACCACACCTTGCACTCCTGCTCTCTCAAGCACTGTCTGGAAGTCATCCTCATACAATCAATTTATGTTTTGTGCATTAAATACAAAAGCATGCCTTAGCAGTTGAGGGCAAAGTGCCTGAACTGATATGAACTTAAAATTTTAATATTCAATGTTGTCTATGTTTTTTGCCACAGCACTTGAGATTTGAGATTTGACTGTGCTAGTTGATGTGATTGTGCGAATATGATGTGATGTGATGTGATGTGATATTGTGATATCAAATGTGAATAACACACAGCTATAGTTTTTATGCAAAGGGTTTTAGAGTATTTACTGCAAAGACACTGCCTTGCCTACATCAGACAATGCCAGGATCTCCTAGCCTTTGAAGTGGCCCTTTAAGCTGTGTGTGAGAGGGTATTAGAGTGTATGTGTGTGTGTGTGTGAGCTTTTTGTGCATGTGTGTTTGAACAGTGTGTTTGTATTCAAGCATCTTAATATCTGTGTGTTTATAGAACTGTGTGTTCATATGTTTGTGTGTGTATATGCGTGTGTATGTGTGTGCATGCGTACACGCATATCTCCATGTCTGTTTGTATTAGTCTTTCTGATTTGCCCTGGATCTAGAGATAGAGGCCACAGCTGTAGCCCACAACCCTCTCCTTCCTCTGTGCTTCGCTGTGCGCGGCACCCGGGGAGAGATGCCCAGCTCTATTTTACTCTCAACTATAAAAATACCCTCTGAAATGCAAAGTAAAGTAGCACAAGGCCACGTTTGGCCACCACGTCCTTCATCTTAATATTGAGTTCAGATTGGATGTAGGTTGAGGTTAATGTTTGATCTTTTCAAATGTGATGCTAATTCAAGCAGCTAACCCACTACCCTTGTTTCCCCTGCGTGATGTAACAGCTACTTTAATCATGGTGATGTGGACCTAGTTTATAGATTTGTGCTTTAATGCTTGATATTCTACTGCTATTGAAATTATTACGAATGTCAACATGTTCATATAAAGCGTAGGTATTAAATTTAAGGGACTGATTGATTGGGGCTGAGGTGTTTATCCACTAGACTATCTGAATGAGTTATTTTGTTTCAAAAGTTGCCAGGTGTTTTGCTCAGTTTCCACACGGTCGCCTTCACACCTAGGCTATCCCAACAGATCCACAAAGTGACATCAACAAGGGCAGAGGGGTAGGGAGTGTGTGGTTTATGATGGAACGTGGCCATGACAACTGCTGCCAGTCACAGATGAGAAGTGAAGGTCAAAAGCATTGGAAGCAGCATAATTTCTGACTAGATGTTTACAGTTCGCTCTGTTTTATTTTCAGCTTCATTGTGCTTCCAAAATATACTGAGGCATTGTGTTGGTCTGATTTGGAATAAACATGGATTTGAACCTGAACCAGAGTGCAAACATTTAGTCAGTGCTTGTCTGTTTGCTTACTATGTGGATTATAAAACAGATTGAGAAATAACTCAACAGATGATCAACAAATTGTTTCATACCTATGCAAAACATAGTTGGCTATCACTGCTGTCATCTGAAAACCCCATAACTACAATTTTGAAGGTTTTCATTTTTTTAGCGTGAATATACAGTTGATGTGGGCTTCACGACCCTAGAGCCCACTCAACTACTCACAACCCATTGTATAATTTCAAAAATAATGTGGGCATTAATGGAAAAATACTACGGGCATTAATGGAAAAATACTACGAGCATTAATGGAAAAATACTACGGGCATTAATGGAAAAATACTATGGGTGTTGATGTGAAAATCAGCTTAGTTTTTCTCAGTTGAAGTGGATGTGTTAGAGATAAGATTTTCATTTGGCAGCATAATTGTATTTGCTGACTTGATCTTGATTTGAGCAAAATCTTAAACTCCATGGGGAAATGTCTTTTCATTTGCCCTCCTCCAGGGAGATTAGAGTGCAGGGTCAGCTACAGAAATGTAAAAACATGTCCTCTGAAGGTCACAAGAGCAAAACATCTTAAATAATAAATTTAAAAAATATTTCAGATATTGAGTGTAGTGAGTGTTATACTTGAGGAAGCACCTCTTCTCAAATTATTAGAGCGCAGTTCCCCCTCCCTCCACTGTATTTGGTGATGTACACAGAGGATTTGTGACTTTGTAGTGCTGAAATGTTGACTGTACAAGTTCTTTGGTGTTGTTAAGTTATTTAACCCATGATTGGGGTGGGAGGATGGCGGAGGAGTTAGGTTCAAGCCTTGTGTTGACAAGCATCCGCCCTGCTTTAGTGTCCTTGAGCAAGACACTAAATCCCTACCAGCTCCATGGGTGTTGTTATTCATTATAGTTTAAATAGTGCAAGAGTATTGTGACTCTCCCTCTCCACAATACCTGAAGATACAACCAAAAGAATCTCCTCATCCTTAAACATCAAAACCATAACAACATACCATACTCTTTAATCTACTAACTAACATTAAGTACAGTACATTAACTTTAGTACATTAACCGAAATAGTTATTGAGGGCATAGAAAGTTCCACGCCCCCATCATAGCCAGTAAAGCGGTGCCACTGTCTTTCAGTGAATTCCTTTCTGGCTCAAAGTCTTCAGAGATGGGCTAAAATGAGTGGGCCATCCATCACAACAGAGGGGAGAGTGGTAAATTTATAGCTGTGAAAATAGGCCAGAGCACAGCACTGATGGAATAGATAGAGTGTAATTAGGACAAGGTTAGCCTGCTTCACACACACCCACACACACACACACACATACCCACACCCGCACACACTATTTATTATTTATTACGTGACACACATACATACAAGTGAGTGTATGTGTGTGTGTTTCACTCAGACACACTCAGCACTCAGAGGCATTCAGTGACTGACAAATTATTCAATTAATTCTCACTTGAACAAGCAAACCCTCATAACTTAAAACAGAGATGGTAAATAAGAAAATTCAAATCACACAAGCAATCATAGGCAATTATCATCTTGCACACACATATGCCTCACACGTTCAGACCCATTTACACCCTCACACCATCCTCACAGGGAAACACATATACACAAGGACCAGTATAAACTAGATACTGAAAACCTGAGAAGAATTGTTTGTTCTATCAAAACCACATGCTATAAAATATATTTTTTTCTGTGGCTTCTTTGAGACTCATCTCTTTCTCTTTCTACAAAGCCCCCCCTCTTACTTGTTCCCTTTTCCCCTCTTTGTCTGTTTTATCTCTCCATCTCTTCCTCCCTCTCCTTTCTATTCTTCAGTTTTCCTTCAGAGCATGAGTTTACAACACATTTGCACATTTTCACACATTCTCATTCCCTTTAGATTGCTTTCATTTTCACCACCGTCAAAACCCACACCTTTCTCCCCCAGCCTTTTCCTCGCCTCCCTCTGTCACTTTCTTCTGACCAAATAGTACATTTGGTTTTACCAAGGAATCTGTAAAGATTTTCTTTATAGAATCCTTGGCCGTTACTCAATCAACATCTTCCTTCACATAACACTGTCCCTCTCTTTTCTCACTCTTTACACATACCACACACTTACACGCTAGCAAGCACTTGACCTCACGCACACACAAACACACAGCTCCCCCCTGCCTTCCAGGACAGTGCTGTAAGCCTATGGAGCAGATGGGCTCAGGGCTGGCTGACTGAGCTGTGTTCTGACAAACTGCCCTGTCTGTACAATGCTGCTCGGATGATGTGATGACGTCCTTTGCACATCCCCTCTCTCATCTAATTCTGGCAACCCACAGGCTTGCCAATCTAGAATCTGGCAAGAGTCTCACAGTCTAAAGTCTGGAAACCAAGAGGGTGTTGGTCTAGAATCTGGCAACCCAGAGACAACCAGTCTAAAAATCTGGCAACCCATAGGCTACCACACTAAACTCTGGCAACCCATTTGCTTTCTGGTCTAGATTCTGGCAATCCACAGGCTCCAAGTCTAACATTTAGCAACCTAGACCAGAAGAAAAAACCTAGAAGTCTAGAGTCTAGCACCCTGTTATGGTCTGTTGGTGGGAATTCTCACATTGCTGGTCTTGGACTGGGAACCCCATTTGGATTTAGAACTATATTTCACAACAGAAACACATTGTAGTTCAACAAATATGTTTATATGAACATTGTGTAAATATGTGGGAATCAGAAAGGATAATAAAGTATTGACTGGTAAATAGAGGGAAGATGACTGACTGACTGCTCCTCCTCTAATAATGAGGTATTAGACCTGAGGGCTCTCAAAATGCCAGCAGTTGTCCCTTTTAGTGTTCAACCAAAGGTCAATACTGATCCCAGTATTTTTGCTGCCCATAGTCCCATAGTCAATATTTTGTGTCAAAATTCAATATCTTTAATTTTGATCATTTTCATGCCAAAACCATATTCCCTATAGACCAACTTTGTAGTACCTTTGAAAAATAACCACCAACCTCTCAACCATCAAGGCTAAAACAGTGCCCATGGTCTGCCACTCGTTGAGGACCCACAAAATATTTGCGTGATTGAAAAGGAACAATGTTGCAGGTATGGCTTTGGGCAGGATCCATGGCTATATATTAACACACCCCTTTTCATTATTACATCTCCACAGCTTTATTACAGAAGGATTAGTGAGGCATTGACTCTGTAGCTTTTTATCATCAATAAAAGACATGTAGAAGCATTGTCCAGATATACTCTGTGTCCAATAGATAAAATCAAGATTGCACATTTTATACCTTATGTTGTCATAAACACAACATTGATTTGTAGGGATTTTCCCACATTAGCGCCTAGTAAATATGTAATACAGATCTCCCACCATCAGGAGAATAGCTGTCTGTGTGTGTGTGTGTGTGTGTGTGTGTGTGTGTGTGTGTGTGTGTGTGTTTTCACAGTTCACAGTCTGAAGGATATGTCTTCTGCTTGTTCTAATAGGCTTTGCTCCACTGGGTGCAGAGCTTACAGGTGTATTGCCTCCTGTACTTACACACACACGCGCACACACACACACATTAAATTTCATCTCACCTTTCTACTTTGCATGCCACACAGTTTATCCCAGTCTCTAAGGGGAAACAGTTTTCACATTACTAATCAGAATATATTTTGAAAAATGACACCACTTTCAGGTGCTATGGAAAAAATTCTGTTTTTGGCCATATTTCGAAAACTTGGGATAAAAAGTAAAAAAGCAAAGTTGGATGCAGGAGCAAACACACACACCCACATTTTGCTGGGGGCGTCAGACATGGCTGACAACAGACGATTCATTATGCTTAGCTGGAGCACATTCGATTCACATGGGTCCACACCAGTTAACGCTTGTCTCTTTGGCCGAAGGAAGGAATGCGTTCAGATCTGCAGGGGGCCGGCGTAGAGACCTTAATGACCACTTGAGCAGTTTCCTGAAAAGATTTGACATCTCGGCCTGAGCACATGAAAGCCTGGCCGCCAACTGGGACACCTGGCAATCCACCTGCTGTCACAAATGTGTCACCCACAGCAACAGAGTGAACACATGACCCCAGAGCACAGAGCTAGCAACGCCCTGTAGGGGCTTCCATCTCTGACAATGAGTACATCTGCTCCTCATGACGTGGGTCTTGAAAAGGACTAGCCAAGTCACATGCAATAGAAACTGCTGCGTCGTCACTGGGAGCAACGTTATCGTCAACATACGCAGATTATGTTTCCATGTTGTACTTGACTTTTAATTTGTTACACTTCTTGAAACACATGGTTTAATTTGATAATGGATCGTGTCATCACGATCACGATCAGTTTCTAATGCACCTGGTCATAAAGGGGGAGGTGTTGGCAACATTTCCAGGCCTGTCACTAAGAGGAAAGGGCCCAGTGAGAGATGGACAGCCTGCCTCACAGTAGGTCTGGGCATCAGCTTGCCAAGGTTAGGAAAGGTCAAAGGCACCACATGCTTCGTAACTAGAGCCATGTCACTGATGTGCCTCCAAAAACCCACTTCAGACACACCAACGAAAAGAACTAGCACACTATCTGTTGTTTTTGTTATTGAGGTGCAATGTGATGCTTATTTCCTGTATTTTCAGACATAAATGTGCTGTAGAAAGTCTCTAGAAGTAGATTTAGAAGTCATATGAGGATAAGATGTGTAGTTAGATGTTATAAATCATGTATATATATATAGAATATATATATATATATATTCTATTGGTCTGAAAATGAATCACCTTAGTTTTAGCATATAAAACAACGCCAGCCTAGGGATATGCCTGACCCTCATTTAGGAGCTCAGCATTAAGAGGACCCAAAGTGTTAGAAGTTGAAACAGTCTGCAGGAGACAAGCACAGCTTTGTCATAATGAACACTTAAGCCCCCAACAGACTCTGTGACAGCGTGTCTCGACTAGCACAAAGATGAATTTTTCATGCACATTAGGATCCGGTCCCTAAATTATAAACTAATTATAATTTACATTAAGAGAAAGACCAATAGATGTTAAAAACGTTAAAAATGTTTTGTGTTTGGGCCAAAATAGTCTACAATCACACAGGCTACCAAAATCTGTAAATGTCCTTAGCCTGTATATAAAAAAAAATGAGGCTATCAGCATTTTCCCAAAGGTTATGGTTTGAAATATTTTCATTTTAATCTTTTTCATTTTTTAATGAGGGAAATGGAATGCTGACCGTTGTTCTTCCACCACTTCAATATATCACTGAAATACTGAGAGCAAATAGGCACAAGATGAATTTGCAGTAGCGCCACAACACGTCGTAGATCATAAAGAATTAATACCATTTTGATGTGTCTTATTGGATCTTCCTGCCTCGCCTTTTCTGCCAGCGTTAACTCTCCATCAAACAAATTAACAAAGGATGTGCCACTGTGAGGAAAAGAATATGAGCAGTAACTGTGTATTCTCGGCACATAATGACAAATGCAATGTATTAGATTCCAAAAGAGATGTCCTCTGGCTTCATTTATTGGTAGGTATTGGGTCCTCATTTTTACTAATACAATATTGTCCTCCGGCCAACTTTTCAAACAACCTTTTTGAATCAGCGGTAAGACTTCACAGGAGGCGTGGTGAAAGAAGCAACCCTTCTCCCATTCATCATGATTTATCTGGCACCCATCGTGACCATAGTTCAATGCATTGGTGCAAATAGTTCTGTTGGTTAGCAAAATGTAACCCATTTATTAGTTGGTGAAGTGAATATTGGGTTGGTAAATTAGACGCTGTTATTGCTTAAATGACTGTGGTGACAATGCCTTTCGCAGCATGCAAAAAAGCAAGAAATGATAACTTGAGTGACTTGAGTGTCTGATTCACTGGAGTGGACAGTCAAACTGCAAGCAGCAAACACGGGTCAGCACATAGATCTCAGGAGAAGAGCCTCCCGCAGGCTAGACACGCAGCCAAAGGTGGAGCGCTCACTGAGGAACATTATAATGATGTTTGTCACTGCCAATGATTCTGCTTGAGTAGAGAATAAGAGGGGCGTGAGTGCTCTGTAGTCAATGGAGCAGAAGAATGGCTGAGAGAGAGAAAGAGAGAGAAAGTGATTAGATAGGGTGGTACGCTGAGCTGGCCAGGACTGGCTGTGGAAATAGTGCGTGGTGGGAAAAGGTGTGTATGGGGTGATAACAGCCTTGCTGAAATATGTCTCATAGCTTCATTATATTAACATAGGTATAAGCTTATGTGATAACTTAATGCCCTTCAACAGATTTATGTCCATGTACAGCGTTTTGCATTGCAATTGTTTGCAGATGATGTTGTATTTATGTTGTAGCACGTTGATTGTTACTGGCGTGGTTGATGGTTATCCTTTTCTTGCCTTAGGAAATGTCAAATGCAACTTATTTCATGTTAGACAAGTTGCACCCACCACACACCCATTGGTATTGCAGGAGAAACACCGTCACTTGATTTGATGTTGATCCCAATAACCTCATTGTTTGACCCCATTCAGTCCCATCAACTGTTGGCTTATCCAGACTTGGGGATGAGATAGTCCCTTAGGCACTGTTGTGGGATCAGCGGCTTGACTTTACCCAATCATAGTGAACATTGCTGTGCCTGAATACCCTCAGACCACAACATGCATTAGCTATACCCTCAAACTTTAAGCGTTTTATATGATTTCCATGCTGTTTCAGATTCACATGTAATGAATGCTGTAGAATGGGTAATTGTGTGTTTCCATAGCGGATTTGTTTGAACTGTCTCATCTGACAGATTAAGCAACGGTTCAGGGACTTTGGAAGAGGAAAGGTTCTCTTGCATGTCAGATTCATAGCTGTTGCAGGTCACAAAATAAAAAGGCAATAAAAGAGCTAGCTGATTTGACATTTTCAGTCCCAGGTTGTGGATGAAAAGCAGAATAATTTGTTGTATATGATTGTTGTGTTGGTGAGAACACAGTGATTGGAGGGCTGTTGTGTTAGCCACTCTGAAGAGACTGCACCTGGCCACTTGAATTGGCATGGCTTGATGGGATGGCCTCACCATGTGGACACACATGGTGAAGGAAATGAGGCTGGCCTCACACACAATATCAAATGTGGAAAAAAAAATTAGACAAAAGTTCTGGTGGGTTTTCTCTCTCAAGGGTTTTCTTCAGAGGTTAGTGTGTGTGCATGTGCAAATGTGCTGCATGTGGGTTCATCTGTGTGTGCTCATACAGTATGTCAGTCGACTAAACTGCAGTGCAGAGGTTAATCACTATTAATCAGCAGCTTTCCTGGTTTCATTTCCTTGTCTCAAATGTCTCAACCCAACAGCCTCATTAGTTTCTAATAGGAAACCCCTTGGACACATGTTGTTTTGCCATTTAGCAGAGATTGACCGGTAATTCTCTTGAAAATGATTTGTTATTGTTGCAGCACTGCAACTCTGTTCCCGACTGTGAATATGCTCTTAAAATCAACCAAACATGGCGAAAATTGAATTGTAATTTACATTTGGCTGGCCAACCTGCCAGGAATAATTGTGGATGTCAACATAGACAAAATGAGGTGATGAAAATGAGTTATTCCAGTACAGTAAGTTTGACTGGCTCAACCATCAGTTCAATCATGAGAGGCTAGGTTTACAGTTATGACCATTTGTTAACAGACATGAGAAATGTGCATGAGCATAGGTTTGGCGTAGACTCCAAGTGGTATCCAGCGATAGGGTGAAGCTCCAAGGGGCAGGAAGGAGACAGGAGAACTCCCCAGACTGAAGATCTAACCCTTCTGGATATCAGATGGAGCCGTGATGGTGGTGGTGGCAGGGAGGAGGTGGTGCGTCGATCTGGTGCAGTTTAGGCAGCTGAAATGACAGAAATACGGAAGCAACTGAGGGGAAACAAATAGAAGGAAATGGTTAGTGATTGGATGCTGGAGAGGTGCGTGGGTTACGGTGAATGGACGATGCAAAACTGAGGGCGTGCTTGACCTGCTGACAAAACAGGAGGGCGGGAAGTAGCCTTCCTGATTGAACTTACGCTTAAGCTTCATTTCAAGGAGGATTTAGCATGAACAATGCTCATGGGTAAAATTGATAGATACAGTAAATAGATATTTATTGTCAAGTCAAGTTGACCAAAGTGCTGTACAACTTCAAATAAAAGAGACAAACACAATACAAAAGACAGTACACAATACACAGAACAATAAACCAAAACACAGAGAGAGCAATCATATAGGCACATAAAGTAGACGCCAGGGAGGGTTTACCCCTTTGCAGACCTGATGCAAACGGGTAGACCCCCACAGCGACGACAAAGGTACAATTGCCCTTAAGCTCAAGCCGAGACCGTGGAACAGACAAGGGCATTTGAGTCTCCTAGAGGTGGAATGGAGGCAAAGGAGATCGGCCAACTCATCCAGTGCCTTTAAAACAAACAGTGCCAGTTAGAAGCCTAGCAGCAGCATTTTCAGCCTAAGTGCAGGCGAGACAGAGACAAATGAGTAATCAGCAATCAAGACGTGAGCGAGATGAAGGCATGCATAACTTTCTCCAGGTCATAAAACGAGAGGAATGGCTTGATTTTTATAGCAATATTTCTGAGCTGAAAGTAGCAACCTTTCAACTGTAGATAGAAGCATTCATTCCTTTCTCACAGGGGACTGAAATCAAATGGTCACAATGAAATCAAATGGTCACAAAGGGAAATGTAGAATGATAATATTAGACGCTTCACTGAGGTAATAGAAATGAGAGCATATAGTTATTCACTCACTTACCTTGTCCAGAATGTAGCCCATGCATGATCTTGTGGAGAACTGGAGTGGGCAAAAACATATTACTCAAGTACTGCGCTCAAGTACAGCTTTGAGGTGTTTCTATGATATATTTTCCAAGGAATATATCCCTGGTAGATATTTTAGTCCACAATACTTAACTAACTATTACTATTACTATTATTGATGAAAAATGGTAGCATAGAGAACATTTGATCAGGTTGAACTTTCCAACTCTGAACCAGCCATCTTATCAAAGCACATTAACCCCTTGAGCTTAATGGTTAAACAAGGACTTTATGATGACCATGTGCTTTTACTGTTAACATTCACTGCATGTACATTTAACAGGAAATCATGGATAAAGAGGATATTCCAGCATTATAGTGTACTGTGGCATCATGCAGTGATAAATGATAAATGTCTACATTTTAAGGAAGGGATGTTAAGGGCTCTTAAGGTGGTTCTCTGGTTTACAGCATATTTAGACCATAGTCTAGTATATACCTATACAATTTACATTAACTTTGCTGTAGATCCTATTTCCTCCTCCTTAATATCTTGATTCAGTCGACCAATTTATATTGAGACAATCAAAAATAACATAAATTCTTAGGGCAGTGTCACAGTTCCTGTAGTTGGAGCAGCCCACCCCTCTTGCTCAGTGCTGGGGAGGACTGGTACATAGACAGTACTATGAAAACTCAGCAGTGACAGTTCAAACACAGCTTGAAATGACAAAATTGTTCCAAAGGCAGATGCTTAGGCCACTTCACTGGCAAACTCTGAAACTCATCTTGGCCTGTCAGAGTTAAGAACTGTCAAAGTCAAAACCACTGAAGAACCACCTGGTTCTATAATGTGTCAGCGCTGATTCTTCAAATAGAAGTAAAGAAACAGAGGGTCAAATGGTTCTTCAAATAGTGATGGTTGTAAAAAGCACCATTCTACCCACACAGAAACTGAAAAAGCATCCCTTTGAGAGTGAACAAGGTATCTGTATGCACAATAAAACACATATTCAGCACATAAGCATTATTATTATCACATATTAAGCTGCAGAAGGCATGGTATAGACTATTTTAAAGAAGGATTTTGAATGTAGGGCTTTACTTTTATCAGGGAAATATTCTGTGAGTGCATTTCCCCTTTTACTCAACATAAAGGACTGGTACCACTTGTTGCTTCATTCAAATGTGGATTAATGGATTCTTTAAACATTACTTGGTGGTTTGCACCCAGGTTCTTAAATGTGTAGTCAGCTGGAAAGCATGGCAACGCTGCTTGTGAATGACATCCTGCAATCGACTGTGTTACATGAGATTTCAAGTGGCACGGCAACGTTGCTGAAATGAAATAAATGTTTAGTTCTGCTTGACAGGAGGGTGAGCAAAAATGGCTCGGTTCAGTATGTATTTTTCCTATATTGTCACACATTTCCTATATTGTCATTTTTTTAACTCGGTATGTCAGTGACAACCTACTATTACAATGGCATCAGCCAGCCTCTGTGCTTTTTACTTAACAACACCCAACAAACTGATGCCATAGCTTTCACGCTCATGCCTATACCCTCTCACACACATCATATGTGTTATACAGGGCCCTGTGATATAATTCACAAGAGCCTGCTTCACATTGACATCAATGTAGTCCCAGTGCAGCCTCAGCAGGCTGAGGAAAAGCTTTGTGATATGTGTCAGATTTCTGACGCTTAGCTTTGATACTGATAGGCCCTCATGGGTGGCACCGGAGGAGCCCTCTACAAACCAGCACAAACAAAACAGCAAAAGACTTGCAAATGCCAGAAGTGACATAATGAGGACAATAAGAAGTACTTCTCCTACAACTGCACTACTGTATGCTGTCTGCGGTCATGAGTTGTAGTTGGAAAAACTATGGCCTTTGATTCTCTCTTATTTGACTGTTGAAATTTCAGTCCCTGACCTTTGTTACTTTGTAGTCAAAGGGGACCAAATAAAGTATCGATACTGATATGATACTGGCTGAGATCATTAAAAGATATCAAATTAAAAGCATTAACACTAGAACATCAGGGATTATTGAACTTTAGCTCTACGAGGTGTAGCCTGGAGCTGCTCCAATGCTAATGAATGACCAACTTTGTGGACGTTGTCGATATTAAAGCACTGGCTCTATTTATAATTATGAAATAATACTCCTTCTGCAAGTCATTGTCAGGGGAGCAGCTCCAGTTTATGTCTCACAAAACATCTGTCCCTTTTGATTCTAGCACTCTGAGCCACATGTTGACAAGTCTAAATTGAAGTGTCCAGGACGACTGGAATAGCAGTCTGTATGTGAAATCTCTTGAAGGGTGAATTATTGTATAAAATTCCCATAGGAAGATTTTTGACACAAAAGACACAATATGTTCAAATTCATTCACCTGCCGACAGACTTTAAGTAAGAAAGCATTATGGCCCAAGGTTTGTTTGTTTTCACATTTTGCTCTGTATGTGTATGTGAGGTTGTTATACTGTCATTATACAGCGAATTAAATTCTATCCCTGCTTCCTTTATCGTGCTATATTCAAAGTTACACAGGCAATTGGAATTTAGTTTCATTTCTCACAAGATAATATTGTCTGTGCCCAGCTTTTAGATGTACCTCCTCCATAGATGGGCACGTCAGAGTCGGTATGAGGAACAAAGCATGAATCAAACAACGGGGCCTTTATTAAGATTTATGGAGTAATAATGACCCTCACCATTAATGAGCAGTGACATGATCCTGACGATGCTGGGTGTTCTTCAGAGCCCCCACAGAGCGAGACAACCTGTATCATATTGAAATGTGTGTCACTATCCTAGCCACGAAGCAATAAAGGTCTACTTTTTTTTTGCTACTTTTTCATATATCAGCAAAACTAGCCCACACATCTCCTTTGAGAAAAACAACGTGGAGTACTTTCTTCAACTGTTTCATCATTTCTTTAACAAAAGTTTCCTACCTTCCTTGGCAAAGATCAATAAGCAGAATGCCAATACGTCTGGCAAGTCAACAAATGCCAGTATTTCTGAAATTAGTGCATAAAAAGAAAAGGGCGAATCTTGCAGCGGTATACATGAATAAAACAAAAACATACTCATCCACACCATAACTAGTTTCTGCCTAACTTAAAGCTTTGCACTCAGAACTGAACACTCATGAGCTTTTGAAATGAGTGGATATTACAAGCCGGTGCAGGAGATGAAAGTGCACTGCGTTTTGCGTTGCAGCTCGATAAGGCAGCGTTTCATGTGGGGTTACAGGGGAGAGGGGGAGAGTGAGTGTGAAAGTTGTGTTGTCAGGCAGGAGAACAACTGGAATGAACAGGGAAGGCGCAAAAGATAAGAAGCGCAACAAAAAGCACCGTCTGTTTGTCAAGGTGCTTCGCTGCAACACACCGCTGGAATGTCTTAGTTTTTCTCATGTTTCATTTCTGTGAGTAGAAGCAACGGGGAAGATTTTGAGGGCAACACAGAGCAAGTGTGAGCACCTTTTGTGGTGCTGGCACCAACAAAGAACTTTTTTTCTGTCTCTGTTTTTCACCAAGCACTCCTGGGATTGAAGCGACTGCACAAGAAAAAAACAGGGTTATCTCCTATGGGATCCAACATAAACAATGATTTATATTGCTAATCCTTACATGAATACATTTATTTGAAGTGTAAATGTGTGTGTGTGTGTCTGTGTGTCTGTGCACACGTGGACATTTCTCATTTAATGCCCAACCCACATCCACAACCACCAACTTTAAAACCTCCAACCAAGCCCACAGGAGACCACTTGATTGGATTGAAGTGGTGATGTCAGCTTCGGTTTCACGGGAGGATGTCTTGACTTTGTGGGGGCCAAATTGATGTCAGGAATGGTGGAAGGGAGAGAGGGCAGTGGTAGCGGGTTCTCCTGATGCATGCTAAAGTGCCAGTGAGTGGATTGGCATCTATTATTTATCTCCCCTACCCACCATTAAGCCTGTAATGAGCTGGTTTAATTCACTGGGCAAACAGGCTTACAGCAGTCATGTATCAATAAATGTTAATTATCCCGGCTCCTGGTTGCGTCTCAGAGTGCCCCGGTACTGCAGTCTCGGCCTGATTGCTCCAGCATGGAATCCAATATGGTGGATGTCAATGCAGAATCAAATGAGGAATGTGGTGTTTAGACAATACGGCTGCCCTCCCAAGTCTTAGGTTTAGCATAACTGAGCAAGCACCGTATTGCTGGAGCAATGCTGGCTCATCTGAATTCCCTATCAACAGGGATATCGATCTGGCAATGGATCAGTGTCAAATTGCTGTCTTACTGTGTTGGATCACGGCCGAAGGCATTTTGCATCTCGTAACAATCATCCACCAGATAAAATCAGCTATTAGTAGGAGTATGATGGCAAACTTTTGTTCGTGTGTAACAAAAATCTGAAAATTGTGTATTGGCAATGAAATTTAGCAATCTGCTGGAACTTGAGCTGCTTAAAATGGGCTTATCAACATGCTAAGAGATGCCGATGAGCTATTACAATATAATAGAGGGTTGATTACAATGAACCATGGCTTGTGACAGATACCATCCACTGGCACGCCTAGGTAAGAAGAAGTTTGCTTCAGTTGTATGTCTCTTTGAGCCCCGAGACTCACCTTGAACTTTCAATTCTCAAGTACACTCAAACTGGTCAAGTAAACGAGTAGAAAATTCTTCAGTTGTTCCCGTTAGGAAAAAAAGGACACAAGAACCTCTCGGTCTGAGAATCGATAAACTCACCTTCCAGTAGTTCCATGAGTTGAAATGAAAGGACTCAACTCGACCAACTCTTGAGGCACTTGATATCTAGAGGCACCCGCAGATGAACCGCTTCAAAGTCACTCAGTTGCATGTAATCCGACTTAAAAAGGAACAGTCTTTTGGCAGTTTTCTCTCTTTTCCAGTGAAAACTAGCAAACAGTCAACTTCTGAAACAGCACCTGCTAAAACTGTGCCGACCTTGCCTCTGTCACATAGAATTAATGGGGGTGGCTGAGAAAAAAATACAACAATGTTTGGGATTAGGAATACACTTCAGAAGGAATAACATTACTAAAAGGCAAGCATATCCTTTTGGACAATGTTGCCAGTGAGCCAGCGCAGCACTCCCCTGTAAAATCTCTCTCTTTCTCTCTCTCTCTCTCTCTCTCTCTCTCTCTCTCTCCCTCTCTCTCTGATTTTCTTAAGAAGTGCTTTGGTTCAGCTGCTCTAGTACTTTTTTTCCAGTTCAAGTACAGTTCATTCATTTGATCCCCTCAGCAGTCCTGGTGGTTAGAATTGGCACCGGTGATTAATGGTTAGAAGAGATGGCTGATGGGGGTAAAAGGAGGTAGGAAGCCACAAATACCATAAACCACCTAGGAGAATGTATGAATGAGGGCAACAGTAAATGAACAGGTGCTAAGCTATACGAACTAAGAGGGCAGGTCAAAATGCCCCTCGCTACACATGGCAAGGACAGTATGTCTGTCTGCAAAATTATTTTTTTTTGACTAAAAGAGGCATCTTTCCCCAGCTGAAGGGGAAATCGCCCCTGACCTGAGGTCTCTATGTTCCTCTAGGGGGGAATATTACCTAGTTTAATGCTTGAATCCAGTCATTGTCACATCTTCTCTTCTCTTAGTCTGTTTTTTACAAGTTCTGTGAATGCTAAATGTTTTAAAGCATCCAAGAATCCTATGCAATCAAAAAGATTGTGAAATGTCCCAGAAAAGTTTTTTAAAGATTTTAAAATATACACCATTTCAATGCATTTTATATGCGTATAACAATTTCACATTTCACATTCAGTATACACCTTATTTATTTTCAAAATCATCTAAAATGAATACAACATTCTTATTGTACTGTACATGAAAGTTGTCAGCTTTGACGCAGGATATTAAATTTAAACTCCTGACACAATTCACAGATGAAACTGTTTGAGTAAGCCGCTGTCCGCACGATCTTCATGAGCCCATTTGTGACAGCTCTTACGTCTTACTGAGTGAGCCCTGCTCAGGTGGGGCATCTTCCCTCAACAAGGAGGGGGCTTTAAAATACATGGATTATACATTTGTAATGAAATGAAGCATCAACTGGTACAAATAATTTGATCTCAGAGTAGACAGATTACAGACATGATGGATTTTGAGTTGTTTGGTTGATTTTAAATGCAGCCTAGCCCAAATATTATAACAATTCCCTCCAAAGTCATTGTCAAGTTATTAGTGCCAATATATTAAATTATGTTTCTAACGGACAAGATTCCCTCTAAAACATAATAAAGTCAAACTTTTTACCATCATGTCATCAAAAGAAAACAAACAACAACAGAAGGAGTGGACATCTTCCTGCACATGCAAGATTTGGTATACTGAATAGTAGAGGGGAGCAGGGAGCATGGAGTTACATGCCATTTCGGTGCCTACCTGTGGATGTTGTGCTGCACACCGGAAAGACTGACTTGTCACTGTATTATTGCATTGTGTGTGCGTGTGCGTGTGTGTGTGTGTGTGTTTGTGTGCTATGTGACAGAGAGAAAGAGACGGGGGGAGACAGAATGTGCCCCTCTAGCCCTTGTAATTATCTGCCAATTTTCTCTCCGTCAGTTGCCTTTATCATCCCTCTCAGATCTCACCTAGGGGTCGGAGACTGTCACTTGGTGGCACTTCCATCTCTCAATGTGTGCCGGATGAAATGTAGAAGGCCTCCCGTTGACCTCTGCCTGCCAGCTCCCACTTCCTTCTCCCCTTATTTGTTTCCTGGTAACAGGAGACACTGGGAGATAAGAGTAATTATCAATCAGCGATCTCAGCAGCTATTTATGCAGCCACTGAAGGAGACGCAGCGGATGGGTGTTACTTTTTGACACCAACTCAAGATGGCAAGACTAGATTGGCTTTTTTTTGGTCCCGAAAAATATGCTTGCCGTATGGTATTAGTAGTATCACACGTGACGTTAAGATTGTATTTTAAGAAAAACAGGCAATGCTATCATAGTAAAAGGAAAAACTCTGGCTATTATGGGAGCATGCAAATGTTTGGCTGCTGTCATGTTAAAAATTGGCTTTTGTGAGGTTTATTTTGCTTAAAATTGCCAAGAGACTTGACATTTAGCAGTCAGACCCTTGGGTTGAACTGATGTCAATAGCCTTACACGCACACAGCTTTCACCCCAACACTTTTGACAAAAATAATCCCCCATCTGATGTGACATTTGGACAACCCAAAACCACTAAGAAGCAAAAATTAAGAGCATTACTATTGTGTTGAAACACAAGGCTCAGTCACATCATGCAACTTCAGGTCAGACATGAGGATGTAATCCCACTATAGGCCTTAATTGTCTGGCTTCCCTCATTTTAAAATGTCACAACTTTACTGCTCACAAAACATTTCTGTCAGCCAAAGGGGACAGGACATAATTAGAAAATATGTTTAAGCTCAGGAAAACATGATTGAGCTGAGACGCCCCTCAAGGTTTTCAAACTCACTTGTTTATGAAGACACATCCCAGTTTTTTGTGTGTGATTTTTTTTTTTTTTTTAAAAAGCTGTTAATTTTGGAATACAATAGTGGCTCATCTGGTGTATTTAGCTTTTTTTTTCTCACAAAACCCTAATGGCTTTGTCTCAATTGAGACAAACAGTGGTTTTGTTGGTAATAGATATTGACATGACAATTAGGTCAGCCTCACTGCATGGTCAACCAAATGCACCCCACTTGTCCCTGTTAAAAACAGATAGATTCCTGTTGTGGCTGAGTAAAAGCAGCTATTACAAGACAGGAACGAAGTAACAAACAGTTTGTTTGTGTTGCTATGCTGCTGCTCAGATTCCAGAGGCACCATGCCATGGTAAATATTACACATTGCCATAATTACTTCCACATATTACATATGAGGTAAGGTTGACTATGAAAATTACCGTGTCCATTTCTGACTTGATCTGGGCAAATCTCCTCTATCCACTCACTTACTCATGTTGCTAACCTAACCACTGGCCTGTGTGAGCTCACATTTCTAATGCTTGAATAGCCAGGTCCTATTGGAAGGGGATTTTAAAGGCTGGTGGTCCTTCAGGTAGAAATTCCTGTCACTGACATTGATTGTGTATGCACCGAATGAACCCAGCAGGGGTTTTGACAACTTGGATGACAATGGGTGGGAGCAGCCCATGCAGGGACGTGTTATTACAGCCCACGTTAGAGCCAAGTCCACCTACTGCATGTCAAGCCACAATGACACAAAGTTCACTCCACAATGCAGATTCTTGAAGGGAAAGACTTGAAGAAAGTATAACTCTCAGCTCTGGTAACTCAATGTATATGTCAATCATTTAGCTAGTATGCAAAATGTCTACACCGTCTTTCCATTGTCAATAATGGGGCAGTTATGCTGCCACAGATGGGCTATGCTCCATTTCCCGTTCATGCCTGAATATGACGTACCACTGAGTTAGTGACTAAAGCCGTGAATTCTGTTCTCTAGTCCAAAATGATGCCATAACCTGTTCTGCAGCTACAGTATGAAGATCTCTGACGTCTCCACTTTGGTAGCAGAATGTTAATCGGCACCTCAGTGTCATCCCCATCTGTTTTTGCATCTGGAACTGAGGTTCCCCACAGAAAAGGTGTCTAACAATATCTCATCTGGCAGGGGATATATCAACCGGTGTCATCTATATTTAGCAGGGGGTAACTTCAACTTCTCTCATTACACCGTTATTACAACCTTGCAACCTTTGAATTAATTAGCTGCCGCAAGTCAATTAGCCTTCTGCAGCAACCGTTCCACGCCTGCCAAACCACCCGTCAAAACCTCGGAACTCCAAAGTTAATATTTCAAGCGATTGAGAAGGGAGAATAGAAAATCACTGCTCAGGGGTTGATCTTGAGTACTTGTTTTGAATGGATGGTTTTGCTCGTTGTATCAGGGGCCCAAAAGAGATGAGGAGTAAAGCTTATACTGGGAAAACCTATGCAGAAGAATCAAATGCTGTTTAATGACTATAGACTTTTAGAAATGCCTAAGCTAGAAGCCTTGCTTATCCTTGCGCACAGTCGATTTCACAAGCTATTTGTTGGTGTACGAAACCATAAAAATCAAAATTCTTCAGCTCCTACAGTACCCACTCAAAAGGAGAAAGACCATGCGAATCAATACTTTATTACCTACTGGTGTGGGGATATGTATACCGATGCATATAGGGGATCATCTCCTATTTTGGTATGCATACAGGGGTTTCCAGGAAACCACTGCTGTGAAATGCATATCACTGTGCAGCTTCTCCTGCAGCGAACTTTCACTCAGGGGATCCAATCGCGGGTGTCCAGCTGTGTCCTTAGGCACTCATATTAAAAAAATGCACTGCAATTACCCAATTGCTTTGCCACTGATAAAAAAAATTAGAATGAGAGAGGTCTCTTTTCAAGATTCTCCTTTGTACTCATACTTTTTACCGTATGCATACACAGCTACTTAAAAAGAAAAACTCTTTGAAAAGGGGTTCCAGTGAGAGATGGCATCATTTATAAATAAAACTGTGTCAAGGACATGTTTCCTTTGTGGTTGACTTGGTTGTGTTTTTCATACCATATATGGACATAATAACACAGTCTAATCAGGTCAATTGTTGTGAAAGGCG
Organism: Gephyroberyx darwinii; assembly: GCA_900660455.1. NCBI lineage: Eukaryota > Metazoa > Chordata > Actinopteri > Trachichthyiformes > Trachichthyidae > Gephyroberyx > Gephyroberyx darwinii. The sequence goes on from CABFOQ010032849.1 coordinate 56,844, forward strand.
GGGATTATGTGGCGACCTTTACTCCCTACTGTTGTACCCAATGGTCTCCAAGGACCTGTTACTAATTAGTGATCAATCAAATATCTCTTTGTAGTTTAAATTAAATCAGTTTATTTTCTGTGCAGAAGAGTGATAAGCTTGTGGGTGATTGCAAATAAAAAGGCAGGAAAAAAACAATGAAAAAGAAACAAACACAGAGAGGTGAAAACCAAATAATGAAGCCCAAAACCAAGTACATTTTCTCGCAGTTTCTTTTAGTGGCAGAGAAGGGCTGCTTTGGGTTTCAGGTCATGGTTGCAATGGATTTTCCTGGCTGTTACAGTCACTGAGAACATGCTTCAACTGCCAAGAGCTGGATGAGAAATGGAGCTGTTGGGCCTATAACAGCATAAAACAACTATTTATATCACCACCGGTTTCATGGCTGGATTTATGATTCTTTTAACCTGTCTTTCTAAAAGGAAGCGCTGTCTGAAGCCAGACATTGTAGAAAAAAACAAGATATCACTCTGTTGAATCCATTAAGTCATGGATCTTTGAGAGGCAAAACTATACAGTATATACTGCAACAATTGTGATTTTTTTCTTTATCATACTGTATCTTTTTGCCACGGTATATTACTATAGAATCATCTTTCAGTAAGTTGCCTGTGTTCACTAAAATATTCTTGTTGGTTTATTTCCATGTCAGTAACAATTCATTCTTAACAACAGCTCTCTTTTACTACTATGGCCTCGCATGCTTAGTCTGTTATCGCAGCGTATGGATCAACTGGATATTTGTGATATATGATATATGTTATTTATCAAATGCCTGATGATTATGACCCTGATTCATGAATTATATAGACTGTAGAAGTACTAGGTGACACACAGTACTTCTTCAATATTCGAGTGTACCACAGTCTAGTATAGACAGTTTATCACTTCAGAGAAAATATAGCTTTGGAAACAGTAGTGGAGCTGAGAGACAGGTAGAGGCATCGGTGCACTCCTCAGTAAAAAGCTACTATAAATCTTGACCCGCTGTCTGCCTGTCATAACAGCTCCCTTTGGGTTTCTACTGGCATGTAAGTTGTTGTGAAAATGATGGTTACAATTCTGAAATTCAATTCAAACAAAGTGAGATGTTTTGCGGCATGTGAAATAGTAGACTTTTCTTTGAGTAAATGAAATCCTTGCATGGTGTAAGGCTTCGGGGTTGCCAACAATTAGCTCCCCAAAGGAAGAAGCTCTGTTGTATGTATGGGTAGGTGCAGTTTTTCAACCCAGGCATTTCTTGAGATTGCGCCTCATGCTGGTCTTAATCTAATGCATTGTCATGTGAGATTCATATTCATTCCCTCCCCACACTACCGGGTGCCATCTAAATTGCTTCCATTGTATAAACATCAAATCTTTATCCTGGAATATAGATCAAAACAGAGAAAATGCAAAAGCATGCTGATGAAAAAATGGCACAGGAAACGAGATGGATTTAGTCATGAATTTGAGTAAGTGTGGAGGGAAATGGCACAGGTTAATAACAGGGATAAATCATATCTCTCTCACAGCTTGAGGCTGCGGCTTGTCGATCCTTCTGTGTCGTTAGTCATCCACTCTCAAAGACCTGACAAAAATACAAACGTGTAAATAGAGGAGACAGAAATCTCTGGCAGCGATTCTGACCTTGCCTCTCAGAAAATGTAACGAACAAAGTGACTTGGATTCAAAAGCACGCAGAGCGAAGGCGCTTTTTGATTCGTTATCACAAAACCGTCGAGTAAAATGGGATATTGTACTTAAAATGAAGCGGAGTGTATTCAACAACAAAAAAAAATCACATCATGCTGTCTTCTTCATAAGAGTATGCTATTTTTGTGAGAGAAAAAACCCATAAAGCCCTTCCTTCTCTACAAGTTCACAATAACGCTGAAGATGAGACTGTCATGAAAAGTGCTAAGAAGAGTACACACTTGGCTGACAATGAGCAGCTATTTCTCTAGCTTTATAAAAATAGACCTTTACGTACCGTATGATTTCTTTATGATCCGCATTCAGATGCTACTGAAGTCAATACTCGACTCACCAATTAATTTTTCATGACCAAGGATTCACAGGTAGCAAATTTCACAGCTCATTATTGCAAAGATTCTGTTTCAGGCAGGAGTTAGCTGGAAACACTATAGCTCTGAAGAGATGTGATCTCCTCAGGGGTAAACTGAGGTTAATAATGACAATATGCAGCAGCTTTCTTGGGCCTCGGGGTCAGCCTTTCTCTCCTCAAGGTACTAAACACTGTGAGGTCGTCTCAAGACAGACTCATCCACCAGATGAAGACCCAAAGCTGCTGAAACCTTGGCTAGAGTTCAATCAATCTACCATCCATCTTGGCCATCGATCCTCCCATAAGCAAGGCTTACATGCTGGTAGAGAAACACTTTCAAATTGCTAGTACTAGATGACTAGTAGGATCTCAGTCAACGACATCCCGGGGGGGTGTGGGCAGATCAGGTAAGAACTGTAAGATCAACATCACATTTTTCTCCTTTGAATCCCATGGTGCAGCTGGCTTCATTCACTGTCAGACAAATCTCAGAGCTTAGGCTATCAGGGTTTCCTTGGAAAGGCCTGCTCTGAACAGACAACATACACATGCCAGCACTGCATGTGTCACTGAGATGACGTGTGCAATACCCAGAGCTGATTTACTTGAGGTCATCTCAGACCATCTCAAAATGAGGTGCAGCTAACTGTGAAATATCAACATTACTGCTGAAGTACTAGAGACTATAAATAGTCATAACTTAATGAATGGCTACACTGCAACCTAGCTTGACCAGGTAAAGCAATTATGCACCTGATTATGAACTATGCCAGCATGCATTAGATGAGTAAACCAAGTTGTTAAAGGGTAATTCCGGTATTTTTAAACCTGGTTTCTATTTGTACATATTTTGGGGTCTAAATGACTAATAGGTACAAAATGTTTTGGAATTGGTGCAGTAGATCGCCTCAGCCGGCAATCGCAAAACGGGCTGCAATGGCTGCAACATAATCCTTTGGGGCAACTGCACCTGATCAAAGTACGTCCACTAAAAGTGCTTGTTTTTGCCACTGACAGGCTCAGATTGTTATTGGAAGTGTCTGACAACATTACGGAAAGGATCCCTACAGAGATAGACCTCTGTTTAACCAGAAACAGAAGTCTCACTCAAGGAGAAGTCTCGCTCTTAAATCTGAAAGATGAAGTGAGTTGTTGCAGGAAGAGGTTAAACAAAGGTTTCTGGTTAAACAAAGGTTTAACCAGAAAGTGAAATCCCACTCAGGGTAAAATAAAATGTCAAGCACATTGACACAGATGCAAAAGTGGTAAAAAATTGTAACCATAAGATGTCCTTCGGGAGTGGTGTTTGGGCCATTGAGCCTGCAAGACAATCTTTCAGTCACACCGATATTCACAGTTTCCATGGTAACACATCTTTGATTTTCATGGTCAAAAATTACTTCTTTGTCAGATAAAATAATACATCATCACCAATGTGAATGTTAAAGGAGGGGGGGGCGGGATGACCACATAACCTCCTCTTTCACCTTGAGAACGTCATCTCAGCAGTAAATAATAAATGCATCAAAGGGACAGAAGTTGAAATATCTTCCTTATGAATATTATGAATATGCTGGTTTATGTTTTAATAGTGTTTTGTTTGGGACATGCAGTAGGACTCCACTTTGGTTCCAGTGGTTGATGGTCAACAGCCTTACAGCAGGCCAGAAACGTTGGTGGTCAATCACTGTTTTGATCATCCGCTAGCTCAAGGCAGGCGATGCAGCCCTGGTGGTTAGTGTGTCCTTGAGGTGCTGGTGGCATTGCCTGAAATCAGAGGTCTAATGAGGTGTGTGTGTTTGTTTGTGTGTGTGTGTGTGTGTGTGTGTGTGTGTGTGTGGGGCGACCCTATTATTTAATTTTCCTATTAGTTTTCCCTAGACAAATGTATTGTGAGAATATCTCAAGCAGCTGTGACAACACCAGTTGTGCCTACTCATAACCTTGCTGGGCTGTTAACACTGCTAATACCTGCCTTCTCACTCGTAGTTACACAAACCACACAAACTTCATAAATCAAGATGCAACACACAAACACAACATGCTGCTGTTTCACAATGAGCTAGTTTTATTTATTATTTTATACATTTTTAGTCTGTCATTAATCGACTCATTTCTCATATAGCAGCAGAACAATACGCACAAGTTGTTAGAATGATGCACTTTCACATGTAGCTCCTTTGTTCTGGACCAAATGAAAATATCCTTTAGTAAGTAGTGTGTGATTTGCATTGAAACATTTTTGTGTAAGTCAGTATTGTAATAAAGTATACATCAAGTGCAATTTGAATTTGCGAATAAGCTCACGTAATGTAGGAATAAGAAGAGTGACAAATGTGTGACAAGTACTATACAGCAATGTTTGATTAAATCAATGAGACCAAATAAAAGTGCAAACAGAAAGCCTGTTCCTTTTTTCCAAGCTGCTATTTCACCTCATGAATGCCGATGAGGAAGTGGTAGGGGGTTATTTATAGTTGAAGACTGAATGCAGGGTCTATCCCTGAGCCTGATAATGCCCCCCTGTTTGTCTTCATGTGGAGATGGAGAGATGTTTACGCTCACAGCTACAGAGACTAGCATCTCACCCAGCACCCCAGACACACACACACACAGAGGGAGAAAGGATAAAGAGAGCGAGAGGAAGACAGAGAAAGAGAAGGACAGAGATCTGGAGTTAGATTTGCAGGGAGTGCCTGTAGCGGGGGGACGTATACACACAAATAAACATCGACACAGACAAGCGCAGTGCATGTGAATGCAGGCTACAGTGCGTGGGCCATGCCCTTCTTGTAATGCCAGCTCAGTGGACACACAGCATGCAGGAGTCATCGCTGCTGCCACATATAATCACCATAATGAATGTAAGGGCCTGGACACGCAGACACTCTGCGGCAAAGCCCACAAGCATGAGACAACAGAACAACCCTGCCTTCTGTCCTCTTGAAATAAACATTAGACAAGCCAGCTTTAGTAACATGACACACTGAGATTTGCTCCACATGTCTTATTTGATCAAATTGGCTTCTTATAGATATGTTGTCTATTATTCATGGCCAATGGTTTAAACTAATGATAATGGCATGGCTCTAGAATATAAAACATGCTGTATGTGCTGGAATTCAAAAAAGTTTGGTCTCTTGTCAAACGCTGAGGTATTACCTTTGGGCTCTATAGGACATGCCTGCAATTGCCCTGCCGTCGCTTTTCAAGTATAAATAATCTTGAACCTTCACCGATCTTACAGCGCCGTTGAATAATGCATGGTTGAAATTACAGTTGCTGTGATAGCCGGCTCCGTTGTATCAGGGCATCCTCCCTCTCCAATTGATCACAGCCCATAATTCCCTCTGTCTAAAACGGGATGACAGCAGCGACACTCGGATAAGAGATTCTGCTTTGTCACTCACCTTTAAAAAGCGTGTGGAAAAAGGCCCCTCCATCCACAGTCCCCACTGTGAGCCCGGAAAGGCTCACTACACCTGGGCCCTGGAAATAATACCTTCAGAAAATAATGAAATAACCACATGCCTCGGAATATATAGGAGTGAACCCTACAGCCATCTGGTCTTAGCTGCAGGGCATTTCTGCTCTATTTAACCAACCTTGTTTGCCTTGTTTATACATTGATCAACCAGAGAATTTTCTCCAGGTAACTCCACACCTTCCTATTTACAGAATATAGTAGAAAAACAAACATATCTCTTGCCGGGGAGTGCAGTTCTTGTCCAATTAAAGTGAGGGAACAATACAGGTTGGCAGCCAACTCGAGCGCTACTCCTTAATTTATTCTACGCAGAATAAGTGAAAAAGACAAACAGGCTGTATTACCCTTTAGTTTAGACAAAAACAAACTAATGCTCTGGAGAGGAATTGATTCTTCTAACACAGAACTATCAAATGAATGATAGCAGCATGCAACTAGCAAATATAGGACTTTCATTTTGAAAAACAAACCGGCTGATAAATGGCATAATTTCGTCAGCATCAATGGCAAAACTTCACAAGTAATAGAATATCCGTGTAGCTTTGACTGAATAAATCATTTATTTCACAGTCAGTGTGAAATAATGTGTTATCCTAAAATTAAAAGTCTAATTAAATCCTTCCCAAACTGGCCACGCTTAGAAGGTTTTCTCACTTCTTGAGAAAACAAAAATTCACCTTAAGAACTGTTCACACTTTGGGAAGCGGCTTCTTGTATTTAGTACAGCGACCATATAAGAAGAATAAGAAGGACCAGTGGCTTTGTGGGACCAATACAAAAACATCCTTGCTAAAAAAAATAATCCCTTTACAAAAGGCACAATCTTTCTCCCACATCAACATCATCACATTCCTCCAGGTTCATGGCTAGGACCCATTGTAACTCCCTATTTGCCTAGTAGCCAGTATAGATGCAATTTTTACTTGCCAAAGGAAAAGCGTTTGGTCTCGGGCTTCCACCTTTTACACTTTGTATCCATTCTCAGTTTTCTTATTGCCAAGCATTCTTGTTTGTCATCTTAAATGTGAAGTTTTAGCTAACTGCACCACCAAAACCATTAGCATCCCCACCTTAGCCAGCTGTTGAAACTCCACGTTAATTTTTACACAGTGCACAGTATATGTGGCACCCTTGAGACCCAAACTAGTGATTAAGATTTGTAATTGTTTTGAGGGTACTGGAAACTTTTCCTCAACTCTGCAGAACAGAACAGTATAGGAAACAAATGTCCCTGTGATAGCGGTGTGGTTTTATGACCTGCTGTGTTGTTTTCTGATTATACTCCGCTCAGTGCCATGGACACTTTCCAAAAACTGTATATACCACTGAGCTACCTACTGTCTGGGGAGAGGGAAACACATGGTCCTTCAATAAAAGATAATAGAAATGACAATAAGATTTACCATCTTCATTCATCTTCTTCATTACCATCTCCAAGACACTGGAAAGAAGCCAACCCCCAAGCTTTACTAGCCCACCAGGTCCAACGGAGCACTCAGGCTACGGGAGGAAGTTGGTAATTCATTACATTTAATAGGATGTATGCTGCAGTTGTTTTTGAGGGTTGCTACTTATTTAGTCTCAGATACGAGTAACAAAAACGAATCCTTGAGTCCCCCTGTGGAACGATCTTGTACTGAGCAAACCTTAACAAAAACTCTTCTATCATATATACCAATTCTTTAATAAATACAATATACTGTATGTTTATACAATAACAGAATAGGCACTGCAATATATTTAGCAGATTGAGATCATTTTCCTGTATCCATTCATGGCGCCACAGGGCAATGTCACCACAGTAGCCCTTACTGTTTCCTATAGCATTCATCTGAAGCCAGTGGGGGGAAATTGCTCTCTGAGGACAAAAGCAGCATTAGTGTACTCTAACTCTCTGGGTAAAAAAAAACGGTGTAGAGAACATTGAAATTGCTTTCCAAAGACATGACCCTGTTAAGGCGCTGGTAGCAACTACTACATAACTGCCAGGAGAGTGCATACTCCTTAAGCTTTGAATGATGTCATTCCACAGTCTGGACATGCTCCCCTCCATCCAGGAATCATCATAAATGAATGATTACACTAAGAGGGTGTGAAAATAAAAGTCTTTCCAGGAGCAAAGTGGGCTCAGGGGGGCAAAGAACTTCAAAAACATCCTTAATTTTGATGCCGGGGTGTCTTGGTGAGGTCAGTTGGCTAAACACAGAGGTTATTATCACTATTATGGTCCCATCAACATTATGCTCATGAAATGCTTATACACATCAAGACACACTGCCCATGCAACAATGGTCCTATAACAGCCACCACGTTGGGCATATCCTTCCATATGTAGAAAGCCACATATAGAGAAGACTGAATTTCACACTCCCTCTTCTATAGAGCAGAATGAGGTTCCATCACAGCTGAGTAAGTATAATGGGAAAGGACAGTGAGAGGCTTTCTAGTAATCACAAATGTCAGGGGAGATTTCTCACAGGCAGCAAATGTGGAGGAAAGAAGAAGGTTGAAGCGCGAATAAACGAGGTAGGCAGGACTTGATAGATTCAAGAAGAGGATGACTGACCACTAATTGAGGAAGTGGAGCCCCTGTTGTGTCTCACTGCGTGTCGCCAAGACAGTGGAGGACAAATGAGGTTTCACGAAGTCATAAGGGAGATATAAGGTGTGATAAAGTATAATAGAGGCAAATGAAATGAGGTGATTTAGACTGAAAGATGCAGAGGACACGGCTCCTTAAGGAAGCTTACAACCGCTGGAGCGTCATAAGTTACAAGAACTTGTGAATTATGAGACTACACAAACTCGGTGAATTCACTAACTCTTTTTTTGGGGGGGACATTGGAGATGGTGAATCTAACTTGACAGGTACAGTTTGACCTAGAACCCAGTTTCACCCGACTTCCATAATGTGAACAGCGGGGATTGTAAATTAAAGTGTAAATGCTCACAATTTCACGAGCAGGGGTGGGTTTCCTGAAAGGTGTCGTAGTGCTAAGAACTTGTAATTCAAGTAGTAGCAGTACTCCAGCAGTAGTAGTAGTACATGAAATCTTGTATATCTGGGTAAAATTAAATGACAAAAATAACAAGATACAAATTAGGCCTCCATAAACAAACACAAACAAAAAAACAGTTGTTAAACAAACTGTGAATTTGCTTGTCTCCAGAGCACCAAATGAAACACCCACAAGAGATGACAACTGAAGTGAAGGTAAGGTATCAAAGTGGTCGCACTTGGCCTGTGTGTACTGTCAGAGTTGCGCGCGTGTGTGTGTGTGTGTGTGTTTGCATATTATGTGCGTAACAGATGCTTCTGGTATTGTTACAACACATCATATACTTGACTTCTGCTTTTCGTGCCAAACCCCGTCCAACAGTAGATGAATTGTACAATATTTTTAATCCTGTACAATTAATTTCAAGTTTTGTAAGTCATAGTTTCTAGTCTTGTAATTGGAATTTAATTTTAATTTTTTATTGTTATCATATTTTAATGCCATTCATATATTTTTGATGTTTTACATTTTGTGGTTTCCATGATTTCCAATACTGGGGTAAAATACCACACCAGGCCTGTATCCATTAGGTGAGTCACATGTAAACCTATAGCAGATTTTTCTATGTTTCTGCTTATTTTACATGCTATTTATGTGCTTATACTCTATTTGTATTTTTCCCTGCTGAATCCTTTTACTGCTGCAATCTGAAGCTGAATCTGCTGCAAAAACATACAGTTTTTTTTACAATTGCTAACAAGCGTTTACCTATACTTAAGATACTTTTTCTAAACTCTTAACACAGCAACACACCTACATCACACAGTTAGCCAAATAGTTAATTTTCTGCTCAAAACCACATTTCAAACTCTACATTTCAAAATGCAAAAAAACTTTCTCTACATACACTAACTCTATCACAACAGGCAAACCGACTCAATATCAAATCATTCTTTCAAAACACTAGCACATGTTTTCTATCCAAGAGGAACATATAGTCAATCATAGTACAACGACTTTCAAAATACTAACAATTGATGGCAAAAACTGCATTACTTTTCATGTTTCAGTTCTACCTGCAGACAGTAGACAATATGAAATCCATTGTTTTTTATAATTCGGTTTCCTTTTACTGTAAACCACTCTTTTGGTTGAGTGTCCAACATGTGCATGTTTGGCAACATGCTATCTAAAAGTGAATGAGTCATCTTTACTTCATAGAATGTACAATAGAAAAAAATAGTAAATGACAGAATTGCTGCAGTAAAAGCTTTATTAGCAACATGAAATTGCTGCCAGTGATCAACAAAAAATCCAACATTCATGGCCTTCGGTTCCAAATGTGTAAAAATAAAATACACAAATACAGTAAAAAAAAAAAAAGCACAGAAGGGAAAAAACACAAAAATGCACAGTCCTGTTCTAATCTATACGATCTTCAGCATTTGGCCACATGTTCACATGTCGTCTGTCGATATGCACCTTGGATAGAAACACTTGGCATGCCTTATCCACCCCTGGCAGTCTTCAGCTGAGATGTCTCTGCAGCCGGCATCCATTGCATCCAAGAGGGACATTTGGTCATGGGGCCGATGGTCATACACCTCCAGGCAGAAAAAAAATTCTCAATGGGGTTGAGGAAAGGCGAGTAGGGGGGGGGGGAGAAAAGGGAAACCATTCTTGGATGGGCTGCAAACCAGTTTGTGATTGCATGTGAATGGTGGAATGCTACATTGTCCCATGCAATCACAAATGTCCTCATGTTTCCTCCCACCTACTCCCTTTCTGCTTCTGGCACCAGTTGTTGGTGGAGATCATCTAAAAACAAAAGGAGGTGCTCAGTGTTGTAGGGACCAATCTGGTATTTCTGCAGGACCAAACCAGCATTCGAGATTGCAGCACACAGCACAATCGAGATATTTGCTCCTCTCTGACGGTGGCCCTTTTCTCGATGGCGTTTCTTCCCCGCAGACATGTTTTTGCCAGGTTAAACCCTGCCTCGTCTACATAAATGATTTCATGTAGGGTCTGTTTAGCCTCCAACTCCATGACTGTACTGTAACCCATGTTTACATGTAGAGTAGCATAGTGTAAAACTCACTATAGAACAAGACATATTGGA
>CABFOQ010032862.1:2973-22220 GCA_900660455.1 Gephyroberyx darwinii
CTGGAAAATGATTTTTGTGCATTCATGACTGTCAGCTGGCTCTGTAGATGTTTGGTAGAATTTGTTTTGCTGTGTGTGTGTGTGTGTGTGTGTGTGTGTGTGTGTGTGTGTGTGTGCTGAAGCACCATCAATCGGAAATGCCTTTCACAGAATTGCTGAACCGCTACTTACCTGTGTTTCCAGAAAGGTGAGAGCTAATTGCAGTGTTCTGACTAATGGGACAGCACAGTGGTGCGCTATTCAACCACCTTGAAACATGACTACTGGTCCTCTGGGATAAAAAGGTTGGGAACCCATGAACCATAGTGATCTGGTGAGATGGTCCACCCGTTGCTGTGCCATTTATACTTTCCCTATCCTATACTATGAAGAGTGTATATCATTATTCACACAGTTTGTATTTTCTGTACTACAAGCACTTCAGTGGACAGGAGGTGCCGCTGGTGGGGTCAATTGTTTCTGGTTGAATGAGCAAGTGGTAAGCTTGGTGACTGTTGTCTCCACCAGGCCCTTCAGTCACCAGACAACAGCTATTAGTGCACCATTGCCCAAGCCCTGAAGGGATATTCCAGCTCTCATCAGGCAGTAATGATGATAGAGAGTGGGAGGTATACGGGTGCATGGCTTTCCTGCTGGTCTGCACATTATTAATAATATATACTTGTAGATCAAAGGCATGCATGTTTATAGTTATAGTTATTATATAGTGTGTGTCTTGCACATAATAGGTACTATTATGTACTATGAAATACTGTAGGTTGTCACTATGTCGCCACCAAGACAACTTCCTGGTCGGACACATCTTTGCACCCCGAAGGAGAGGAGGCTACAGACAAAGTTGACCCATGTAATCTAAAGGTTAAAACGTCAGAAAATACATGTTATACATATTTTATGTGAACAGGGGCATTCTTCCGTCTAAATGCTAAAGATTAAATGAAGTACAATCATACAGCTCAACAGGTTTGAGCTGTCTGATATGTGTATCTTCTGAGGCTGTACGGAGCTTGAATAATTCAGGACACTAAAATACATTCCAGTTGTTTCGTTCTCCCTGAGGCAGTACACACTTTATTGAGATCTCACATTGTGCATAATAACTTCTCAACACTAGCAAATATCTTCAGTCAGTTGACTCAACATTTTTTCTTTTTTTTTTTTCTTTTTTAGAAAAGTTTATTTCTTCATATTTTTCATTTAGTCTCAAAATGAAAGCACCAATAAAATGAGTTAACCTTTTTTGTGAGAACATCTAATTCTCTTTAAATCAGTATTTCATTTTGGTACAACTGTCATTTCTGCTTACCTTGACACGACTCCTGTGAACCGTCAACCTCCAACTCAAGCAGCCCCTGGAATGTGTATTCACTAGTGGCATTAAGGCTTTTTCTCCCTGACTCTCGACAATTGCAAACAGACAAAACCACATCCCATAAAACATTGAAAATAATGAATACTATTTGGTTGCTCTGGTTTAGCTTATATATATATGTTTCATCAATGACCCCAAACGAATGGAAACAATAAGAAACCAAGGGAGGAACAGCCAATATTGGTGTGTGGCAAGAACTATGAATGTAGTAGATGTACAAATCTTATGTGAAATGCTTTAACTTAAAGTTGACAATCTACTTTACGACTTTCACAAAACTGAAGGCCATTAGAGTGTTTTAACTGAAATTAATGACTAAAAAGTACCTCCTGTGGTCTTGAGCAAAATAATTGCCTGGTAGAAAAAGGCTCTAATGCTCTGCGCCTGGCTCCTCGATGACTCACAACCTTGAGTCATACATTGGCAGAGATCTATGGGGCTGTATGGGAGGAGGATGTAGGGTAGGACATGATTCAGTGTGTGTGTGTGTGAGAGAGAGAGAGGGAGCATACTTCAGTTCTGAATTCAGAATCTGTTGAGACTGAGGGTTGAGTCTGATCCATAATTTTACTGTCTGTATGTATGCTTTTAGTATTCCCATCATCATCAACAGAAACCTGGCTTCGGCTTGGTGAAAGCAGCCAACTATCAGTTAAAACTACCATTTTAACTGTATTCCTATTACTGTTGACTCCTCCTCTAGCTTTGAGGTACTCTCTTTCAAGATTGACTGTGCCAATAGTTGTGTACTACCCACCTAAAACAAATGGGAGCTTATATATTGTGCTTACACATGATAGAGTGATCAGGGTTGGTGATTTTAATACTTGTATAGATGAATCTTGTAATAGTCTTGCTTCTGAATTTTGAAATATTACTGAATCACTTTATACAGCATGTGTCAGGGCCCACTCATAACTGGGGTCATACCCTTGATCTGGTCTTCTCCGTGGGTCTGTCTGTCAACTCCATTTATATGGAGGATTTAATATCTGATCACGTCTTCTATTTGATTCCCTCCTCCTCTCAGATGCCTAGTATTCAACCTGTTTAATAAACTCCTCCACCGATAGCAAATCTGAAGCTGCTTTCAACGAGTTCAGTCTTGCTATTAGCAGGAAGACTCTCTCTCACCTGCAGCTAGTCCAAAATGCAGCTGCTAGGCTCCAAGAGGGGAGGCCATATGACTCCCATCTTCTACACTGGCTACCTGTTGATTTTAGAATAGATTTTATTCCTTACTTTTAAAGCAGTGAATAACTTGGGCCCGTCCTATATCATCCCCCTATGCTCAGAGCGCACAAGTCAAAAGGCGACGGAGCTTTTGCTGTCAGAGCCCCAACATTATGAAACAATATCCCTGTCAACATCCACCTCGCTCCCTCAGCACATTTTTAAGTCACTGCTCACCTTGCATTTTGCTGTGGATTTATTTGATTTGTTTTATTTCCATGATGTCATTTATTACTCTTATCTGAATTTTAGATATTGAGGTATTTTTGTTTTCTTTTGTGTAAAGCACTTTGTAGCATTTGGTTTTGAAAGGCGCTATATAAACCCACTATGTGGTGGTCAGGCGGTGATTTGGATGATCAGATCTTCAGTGCCTCTTGGGTGCTTTTACATCTGGATTTTATGTGTTTTTTTTAAGCGCTATCCAATTACAATCCAATCCTCATAGTTTATCATTAATCGCTTAATAGCTAGAGACCATACTGTATGACCCTGTGACTTACGCACAGAGACAGAGACTAAGAAGCGAAGATAAAGATGCCTCAGCAAGACAAGGAGGTCGAAATGAGACCAGATACATCCTGGCTTCCCCTCCAGATAGTAAAGGGCTTGAAGCTGACATGAGTAAAAATGTGATAATTATATAAAGCCCTCAAATAAATGTATATAGAGCACCAGGCCATTAAAGTATGTGAGATGTGATCTGATGAAAGAGACAGGGGCATCCAGAGGGTAAACGCCTCCTGCGTGAATATGATACATCGTTTTCCAGGATTTGAGGACCCACTTTGCTGCTGCCTTGGTTTAGCTTCAAAGTTCCCTTGTTCAATTACTGTTCATTTCTCTGGGTCCATTTGCTCATTTGTCTCTCCCTATCACCTCTCTCTTTCATGCTCACTTAATCATCTTCCACTTCTGTATGCCCCCCCCCTTTCTTTCTCTCCAACATCCAAATGGGCAGAAGAGGTTACGTAGTGTAGGTACAGTAAATGGAAATAACCCATCCTGTCCAGATTGTCCTTCTCGTATCCAAGTCGATCACTGAGCTCACCCCCGTCATCCTCCATGATCAACCATCAGGTTATATGGGTGTTTTTGTATATTTCTTTTTCTTTGTATATTTTTAGGATATGTTTTATACAGCCTGTTGACCTTAAAGTTGTTTATTGTATAGTGATGTGTGCCTCTATCTTGTCTTGTACTGCTGCAAACTGCAATTTCCCCTCGGGGACAGTAAAGAGCCATCTATCTATCTATCTATCTATCTACCATCAAGGATGAATGGATTGTTTGAAAAACTCTATGGCATGCGTGTTGTATATCATCCTAATCTTGACAGGGTTCAAAAGCATCCTGATCTTGCCTTGAGCTCAAGGCTTCTATATCCCAGGGTTTAAAATACATTGTCTAAATGAAAGCCAGCCTATATGCCATGTCTCCCTCTTCCAATTCTTTGCGGCCCCCCCAAATAAAGACCATCCTCCCTCCCTCCAGAGCAAAACATGACTCCCCTGTCCGTTCTTAAAATGGCCCTGGTTTTTGCTTTTCCTTTAGCTTCTCCACAGGCTATGACCATTAGTTACCGCGGTCACAACCATCTCATCTCTGATCACCGCCACAAGCATGAAAGTTGAATACAGACTGTCTAATCTGATCTTCACTTGAGAAGGACCAGATTCAAGTATGGATATTTACACCAACGGACTTTCTAACATGGTGCCAACATGATGTTGTGCTCAGTTGCCTTTCCTCTAGATGTATGGGAGATAAAACACATCTGCAATCCCGCCTCCCTCTCTTTTCCAAGGCTTTTATGTATTCATTTTCTGTCTTTTGATGGTCTGAGCCATCATTTCTGTTTTGAGAGAGGCTTGCTGATTTCAAGAGCGATATCTGCTCATTACCAGCTGCCTCACTGCTTTTACGCAGTGTATAATCACACTTTCCACTTTCCTCCTCTGTCTCCGGGCTCCATTTATGCTCTATAAGGAAGAATCACCCGCATGGCATGGCTTTAGTACCACGGCAAGAGAAATCACATGGCACTGCAGGACCAGATTCAATACCCACTGTCTGAATACAATCAGAGATGGAGGGACGGATGATTGAATAGAGGGGCAGCCTCATACACAATAACACTTTAATCCTGCATCCACCGAGCAGCAAATGGGATTCCCTGCATGCCTCTTCCTCTTGAATCACCATTGTCAAGATACAAACTCCACTTTCATTTAGATGGAACTTTTCCCCAGATACAAGGTAATTTGCACCCTGCCTCCCAATTAACTTGAACATTAGCTTTTAGTCTGTTTTCAACCACAGAGCCCAAGGGTGCTGCGGGTTGTGTTTGCCTGGAGTACCCTCAAGCATTAAAACATCTGATGATGGGCAGATGTGAGAAGGAGACAAAGATTAGAATAAAAGATTGATCTTTCCTAGGTTCCCAACCTCTGAATATGTCCTTCTCTCCTTTCTCTCTTCAAAGATTGAATGTTTCAACCATGCTCTCTGAATCAGCTCAGGAAGAAGGGCAGGAACTCTGTGGGGCAGGGAGATTGGTTCATGTTTATTTTAGGGGCTGGTTACACCGAGGTTTACATCTGAATTCTGTTTCCTTTCCAGGGTCGCTGGATTCCTGGGCATGTATGAGAACCTGGCAGCAAGCCACAGTAGACCACATGTAAGGCAAGGCAAGGTCAACGCTGTGTAAATAATGGGCTTTTAATGTGCCAATGCATGCAGCACACGAGGACATGCACTATACGATATACACTATGTATGTGCTACGGCTGTGGCAAGTGGGAGCAGGATAAAGTGTTAGTCAAGAGGCAGAGAGAGGTGGGGGCGGCCCATTAGGGCAACAAGGTTCAGCTGCACCCAATTCATGTGCGTAGGCACGGGTGGGCCTGGGTGGGCCGCTGCTGTCCAATTTGTGCTGTGGCCCACCCATTTGAGAGAAGACGATGGTGAACAAATTTTGCCTTTGTGATATAAATTGTCAAAATGATTCTACTGTATAAAAGTGTCACTTAAATTATTTGCAAGAAAATGACAATCATAAGGGTAACAGTAGTCGTATGGAAAACATGGAATAATATCCCTGGTGCACAATGTCGGTACGGTGCTGTGTGTGCGATTTGGTATATTTGGTGCTTACCCTTATGTTAGATTTTTGCCAGAGGAGCAACTGAGCATACTATAAGTTTGGTCCAGCCAATTTAATGTAGGTCCACCCACTAAAGGCTTTTTGGCTACGCTACTGACCCAATTAACCTTTAACAAAGCATGTACTGTAGAAAGGAGCAGTCTGAAGTCGGCAAGCAACATGGTCTATTCTTCATGTTGTGTTTCGTTCACACTGCAAGCAACGTGATCAACAAGTCACAAGTCAACAAGTCTATTCATTTCCTATAGAGCTGATGGTAAGCTCTGAGGTAATGCTATTGAGTTTCCTATGTTTATTTTTGATTAATGCTACCTAACTAGCACTTCCCAGCTAGCTATGTTAACTCATTAAACAATGTAATGTCATGAAAGGCAAAACCCGAGCAGTAAAAAATACATGATTTGACTGCACAAAACTTTATAGCTGCACAAGACCACTACATATCACTGCACACAATCGGTCCGAGGGTGGGGGCATGGAGGGGAAGATAACCAGAAGCATGTGAAAGGGTCAAGATGAAAGCATTAAGTGGAAAGCTCATGCAACTTCAAAGGATAATACCAATGCTTTTTGACATGTGGGCCCTATGTCATTCTTGCCTTGACAACAGTGAATATATAGAGTGAATGGATATATACGTTAAAGTTAAAGTCAAAGACATAGGACCCACGTGTTGCTGGTATGTTGATGGGCCGTCTTTGAGCATGACCTAAAATCATCATCATCAGCAGTGATGGAAATGTTTGAATTACTATCATACCGTATACAGTACATATATATGTATAACATCATATGAGAAGAATTTTAAGAAAGAACCAAACACAGGTGGTGCACCCAAAACACTCGATTCTGTCAGCAGTGGAAGAAGAAAATGATGAGGTTGATAATGTGTATGACGATGAGGAAGAAGAGGAAGATAATGATGATAATGACGGTGATGCTAACGACTGCTAGAGCCTCGCCTCACAGGACCAGCTGGTCAGCCACAGTGCATGTGTCATATGAGTGTAGTGCTGCTGTAGGTCTAATCTGTGGTTAGAGGCAGTACAGAGGCGGGTGACTCTGGGATGCTGGAATTCACTATTTGGTCTCCAGGAGGTGTTGTGGGCCTACTTCAGTGAAGTATTGGTAAAAGCAACCATACTTTTTAAATAGAAAAAAGATTTCAATCAGAGGAAAATGTTAATCCAACTTTTCAACTCCATTAGTTCAATTCCCAGTTTCTTCTTGACAGCTTTCTGATTGCATTTGTGCACAAAAGAAAAAGATAGCTATATTTATGGGCTGTAACAGATATATTAAACACTTGTATTGTTAATGATGATGTTGATGATGACTGAGGTAATGATGAGCACAGCCACTGATCATTTTTGACAGCTTGATGATCATGTTTGGAGGTCTATGGTTAGCTCTTACTGCAGCCCAGGCACAAAGTCTCATTCGTTGTATCCCGAGGAAGGCCACTGATCTGTTAGGATTAATAAAATGGTGTGCAGACTCTTTTTTCTTTTTTCTTTCAACTTTTTTTTCTCCTCAGCACCTATATCTTACTTTAATCGGAGTAAGGTTGTGACATCTTTTGCTTTCAGCTACCACCACAAGACCGCCTGCATCAAGGAGTTCTATAAGTGCATCAACAAAGATGACAGATGTCCTGCCACCATGATGAATGGTACACGGACCGTTGTCATGGTAGCGTCCGTGTGTCTGTCTGTCTGTCTGTCTGTTCACATTCTTGTGAACCCAAATAATCAAGGATGATAGAAACTTCATACTTACACCACAGGTATCCACCACATGATCTGATTGGGGCATACATTTTTCTTGAACTCCTTAATGCTATAGATAGATATAGAGTTCATGTTAATACCACCCATGTGTTATGTGGAGACAAGTATGTTGACAAAGTGAATGGATTCATTAACTTAATTAATGCCCTCAATAGCAGAACAGGTCATGATTAATATATCATGGTGGTTATGGTGAGACAGTAGGCAGCTCAAGTGCCTCTTGTTTTTGTTTGATATTGAGATGGCCACAGGCTGGATCTCATTGCGTCACATCCTCTGAGTAAACTAATGCATCTATCCAATAAATCTATGTAAACCAGACTATGTACAGTAAAAGCTTTGGCCAAACTTTCATCTTAGCCTGATTATTCACATTTGTCTGCATGTAAACATCTTTGCTAAGCTCTCTCGCTGCAAAGCTGTTATGGTCACAGCGTACCATTTGGTGTTTGGCTCACTTTTAGCTCGATCAGATCAATCAGAATACAAAACCTGGAAATCTTTTGGATAGAAATGGCTCTTATATGCAATCCACAAAAAATGACTGAGACAAGGCTCTGTTATTATAATTGTTAAAGTGAACTGACACCTAGTGTCTCCACAGCAGATCAACACCAAATCAATGACAGGCAGGCCAGTGCTCTGTATGATCCCTGGTGCTTGAAGACTCATGCACTATTTGTCTCTGCTTATTGAGTGAAGAGTGTAGTGGCTTGGGTTCATGCTCTCTCTTTTGACAGGGCATAACAGACCCTCAATCTATGTTCAATACCATAATGAGGCCTAGCGCATCTCATTCATTATCACATTTAACACTTGAAATGGAAAGGCTCTCTGCGGCAAGGTAGCAATGGAGAACGTCAATATCTCTATTCTGACACTGAAATGCCTTGTGCCATTATTTGCAAACAGTCTTGAACTGTGAAGCATACAGGATCAGGCTTCTGGTGCTTTCCATTCAATCAATACAACTGGCTCCAGCATGTGTTGCTTGAGTGAACATCGTAATGACAACCATTAAGATACAAACAGTCAATGACAACAACTCATTACCTCTCAGGACTTTCACGTGTTCTGAAAGAGCCAGTTGTGGTTTGTGCTGACCGTGACTAATACTCAACAACACCGTTTTCCTGAACGTTGATTACTCAAAGGAATAGTAATAGTAGAATTTGGTATTCAACTATATTTCGAAAGAGAATCCTAGACAGGCATTCAACTGTATCAAATAAAAAGTGACTATACTCTACAGCAGTACAACACTTATATACATTTTTT
Organism: Gephyroberyx darwinii; assembly: GCA_900660455.1. Lineage (NCBI taxonomy): Eukaryota > Metazoa > Chordata > Actinopteri > Trachichthyiformes > Trachichthyidae > Gephyroberyx > Gephyroberyx darwinii. The sequence continues at coordinate 11,813 of CABFOQ010032862.1, forward strand.
CCATGAGGCACTAAATTCCCACGCACATCTACTGCTTGATTGGAAATGTCGCAGTTAGCCTTGTACGGTATAGGGATATACATAAAGAAAATTTAAAAAAATAAATAAAATTAAAATAAAAAAAATGCATTCACTTTGAGTGGGAAAAGGTATGACCTTGGGCTGATTTATTTTAATTTAATTTATATAATATTTTTATTGAATACTAATCTGTTTTACAACAGCCAAATCTCAAGGTAAACTCACTCCACAACAAACCACTGTGGTGCTCGATGCTCCAGAAACAGGTTGCATTGCTTGAGGTAAAAGACAGGTGAGCAGAGGACAGAGACGTTGAACCAGGATACCGGGGTAACTGGAGGAAACCTAATCAAAGCCACACAGTCAGACATTCATGGAAGACAGAGATGAGAAAACATCACATCCTCTCACCCAACTTGCTCAAAGTTATGAGAAACAGAGAGAGAGAGAAAAGTGACACTTCCTGTATTCTGCTGGGTGAGAGGATTAAAGCCTGAGAGAAGACGAGAGAAGATGAGAAGCAGGGGAGCGAGAGAAGGGCAGAGAAAGAGGGCGAGAGAAAGAGAGACTACGCGAGTGCAGCCCTTGCAGTGGGGCAGATTACTTGCGTATATGGTGTTCACACAGATTTCATAAAGCTAATATCAAAGCAACAGCTGGAGGAAAAGGCCACGCAGAGGCAGGACCATGACCGGGCAGCTGCAGAAAGGGAATGAGAAACGCAATCACTGTAATGGAGGAGGAGCACACCAACATCTGTTTGTGTGTGTGTGTGTGTGTTGATTGCGTATGTGCATCTGTAGCTGCATGCGCTTTTGTGTGTGTGTGTGTGAGTTTCCGTATTCATGTGCAGATCATGCATAACCCACCACCCACTCACTGCCTCTTTCAACTGAGGGAAATGTCCTTGTGAAACTGACTTGGCTAACTCTTCGGGGCTAATCTTTTATACAGTAGCGAACTAAAACCTTGGGATGAATTCAGAAGCCCACTGATTGAGAACCTCTTAAAAAATGCAAACCCCATCAAAGAGTACTACTCTGTGCATCAACATGAAGATGCAGTTGGCTCTCGCTGAAACTTTTTTTTTCTCTGGCCTTGCTGTAGAGCCTTTGGGTTTTGATTACTAAAAGCTTTGGCTTTTCCAGACAAAAAAAAAGCACATTAGCTCTGCTCTAACCGTTTCCTTCAACTTTAATATTTGGCTCAGGGGGATGTATGTTTTCCCTTTTTTTTTTTTTTTTTTTTTTTTTTAAACTTTTTGCTCATTCTTCTTGTAACTTACTACATTATGCAATATAGCATCTATGACTACAATGCAGTCATTCTGGACTATCTCAGCTGTGCATCAACTCAATTTAATACTACTGCAGAATTAATTTCCTGTGGAAGATAATCCACCCTGAACTAATAGAGAGGTCATATTAAACAATGGGAGAGAGGGCTGCCTATTTTAAGGTGACTTTATTATCTGCATTTTTCTAGACCTGCACAACTACTGCAGTACACCTGTAATTACCAGAGAGCTGAAGGCTAGAGTCAACTGGGAAGCACAAGGCAGCTGCATGAGAATTTGCACTCCTGAAAAATCTTCATGATCAATATATGCACTCTTTTCAAGGTTTGAAGCCATCAACACATTGTTGCAGCCTCAGTTTAAGGAGAAAACGACATATGCTGCAATTTAGCGGTAATGAACTTTAAAGCGCCCCATCGTGTGGAGCGTGTCGTTTGTTTTCATTTGTATTCTGTCAAAAACGATGAAAACGTGTAAACAATTGCAGAGGCAGTCAATTCTGTTTAAGGCGTGGGCACACACTCAGAGTCATGTACATGCATTTTTTATGAGCACTACTTACATGTTTTTTTCATGCTGTACAAGACGGTGACTCCTGCATTCATGTATGATTCCAGTAATGTCACCTCCTCTTTCTTTAACCCCAAGAAAACTCAAGGCTGAATTCCCAGTTGACTTCTTTCACTTGACCTGACTACCGCTGCCTATAGACTATGCCCGCTTCCCTGTGTAAGCTTTAGTCTACCATATTCATCCATATGTACATATCTAGTGAGATCCCTCCAGACACAGCTGGATAGAGAAGTGGAGCGTACAGTTAGTGTCCTCAGTGAACCTCAGAGCGCTTGAGTCAGTGGGTACGTCGACATGCACACCGAGACCTCGATCACTGGCAGTAATCAGCTTAAGGCAACATTTCAATTACGGTTTCTCTAATAACCCAGTTTACATGGATTCATTTAATAACGGTCTACTGCTCGCCACCGCTGCACTGCGCCATGCTGTTTGCTTTGCAAATTCAACAAATGACTGCCTCTTGTGACCTTTGACGTGTGCAATTTGAAAAAGCGGAGGTGTGTTAACCAGATTATACTATGATTGATAGAATCAGATGAAGCCATTTATGACAATTTCAATAGGTGAGTAGTATAGGAGTAATAGGAGTATTGCCTTAATCAAGATAAGATTGAATTATTAGTATGCATGTAAAAGTACTCGTTATATTGTGGTAATTTACCCATACACACACACACCCACACACACACACACACACACACACAGACACACAAATGCATTCTCTCACAGAAACACATGCACACATAAACACAGGCACACACAAGACACATTTACCTCATCCAGACACATTGCATGCCTGCAGCAGACACACACTGCAGATACACACAGATGCACACTCAAATACACCCTCACTAACACAAAGTCAGTCCTTCAGAACACACACACACACACACACACACACACACACACACACACACACACACTGCTTGGAGCATGCTGAAAGGCCTGTGGGCTTGTCTCCACCAAGCTGCCAGGCCCCATCTCTGTTCGTGTCAGTGCTGCAGGTTAAAAGCATTTAATATGAATCATGGCAGCTACAGTGGCACATGAGAAAATAACCTATCAGGTCTGAGAGGAAAGGATGGATGAGAGGGAGATAGGGGAGAGAGGAGAGAAGAAGTAAAGATAGAAAAGAGGGGAAGACAGGGAGAATAAAGAAGAGGAAGAAGGGAAGGAAAAGCGGAAAGATCAGTGGGAACTGGAGAGAGGAAGAAGGGAAGGAGAGGGAAGGGAGAGTGATTTGGGTAAGAAAAGAAAGGAGGACAGGAGAAGTGTTGAATGGAGAACAGGGAAGATAACAGGAGAGCGACAGAAGGGCAATGGAAAGAGGTGTGTGTAAGGAAAGGAAATGAAAGGAGTCCAGAGGCAGAAAGACAGAGTGAGTAAAGGTGGAGAGGACATGGGGAAAGTAAAGAGAAAGGTAAAGTATAGGGTAAGGGAGAAAGGAAACGCAAGGAGAAGGAGAGAAGAAGCAACAGGGTAAGGAGAGGGGAGAAAAGGTGGTGGAGGGCAAGTGGAAGAGAGGGTGAAGGAAGGAGAGGCGGAGGTTGTGTAAAATAGAGGCAGTATCCCAAATACTGTGATACATACAAACGTGTGATGAGTACATGTCCTTGTGTTTGTCTGTAGCAGTTCCTTTATAACTCAACAGTAAGAAAGTAATCAGAATACATGTCTGAGTTTAGGTAATCCCTTAGATTGTGTTACTGTACATTTCTGAGGTAACTAGTAACTGCAATGGAGTAAGATTTTTAAAGTAACCTGCCCTTCCCTGTCCCTGATAGCTACCTCTAACAGGGTGGAGAGGGTCACGAAATTGAATTGAATTGAAAATGAAACACAGCAAGAAATCCCAGGGACTGATTTGCTAAAAGCATCAGTACGTTGTGTGTCAGATGGTGTATCGGTCTTCACTGGAAATAGACCATAGCATTGCATTACTTAATATTTCTCATAAATGGAGCCACTGAGGAATTCAGCCCCTTTCTGAGAGCTCGCTGTCTCACCCTATAAGGCCAATAAAACATTTAGAGTACTGAGGGAAAGTTGTTATCACCCTCAGTAGTGCACATTTTGCTTCAGATGTCCATAAATGACAATGAAAGTGGCTTTGAATCAAACCCGACAGTGTTTAAGCTTTTACAGATCAGATGGACATTCTGGTGTTTTTCATTAAATGTACTGTTTGCCATTTCCATCCATGCTGTAACCTACATGTAAACTCTGTGTTGTATTGATATGGGGAAATAGCTGGGGAAATATGTCCCGTTCTCTCAAGCACATGTGCGCTGTCAAATCACCTGTCACCTCAGTGACATTAGTTCTGGGTTTGTTCGTTATTCCTCAGGGGAAACATGTGCCCGTGCGTTCTGACAACATCTAGAGAGATGACTGAATCAGTGGAAAGCGAAGCTAAAAACTGTTAAGGCGATCCACCCTGATGCAGATGACCGAGCATCACCCACTTATTCCTAGCCTCACCGTGACCTGGACGAGGGCTGCTTGGAGAGCCGTTGCAGTCTGTCAGAATAAAAGACCGTGCCAAAAAAGACTGCAGGCTCAACACAGAGAGAAAGACCCTTTCAGATTTAGAGAATCTAATGGAGAATGTGAAAGAGCATCTAGGGTTGACAAGCTTTATCAGTCATGTTCGCCTTTCATCATTTGCCATTGCTGTTACCTGAACTAGATGGACAGCCTTCTGTTTTTTTTCTTATCGGCCTCCTCTCGCTCTCCCCCAGAGCTGATTCATTTCTTTAAACAAAGAACTAATCTCTGAGGAAATGTGCAAACGGCTCAACATGAAAGAGAGCAGATTGTGATAGTGGTGCAGTACGGGCTGTTCGTCATATTCATGCAGAATTTTAATGGGCAGCACACAACCTTGTATTCGCTCACACACACACACACTCACACACTCACTCACTCACACACACACACACACACACACACACACACACTATCTATTTCTTGGCACAAAATCTCTTTTTAGTTTTTCTCCTGAAAGGAATTCACTTTCCCACATCATTCAGAAGAAAATGTTATCTCCAGCCAACCAAAACCAATTTGGAATAGAATAAATGATGTACCTGCCCATTTGACAGGCACTAAAACCTCTGATCCCTGGTTAGCTGCTTCAGTGCCTTCGCTTGACACCATGATGGAACAGCAGAAACACTCAAATATCATCATTCCCATGCAGATAACCAGAGAAGACGTGCAGACAGCCCACTTAACAAGCAGTGAGGTGTAGCGCCCCGCGGCCGATCGATAAACAACTTGTAGAAGTGACTCATCACCGGTGGGCTAACTAGCTCAACCTCCCCACCCCTCAGGCAAAGTGCTGAGGTGAGTCTCTTTCCACATCCGCTTAACAACGATCAAGGAGAGAGGCGAGGGGCCCACTCAGACACCAGTGGCCTGCTGTCCGCGAGTCCATCTCCTTTCATTGATCTCCTCAGCCCGGCTTTGAGAAATATGACAGAGAGCTGATTCTCTAATGGGACCACAAATGCAAGCTGTGGGCCCGGGCTGGCCCGTCCACATGATATATGCCAGACAATCACGGTCGGACCACTTGTCTTTTCATTGTCGGCTAATCGCCTCTCCGGCATGCCTCGTGCCTCGGTCAGGCCACGGCTAATAGTCGGTAAGCCGCCCAACCCCCATCCTGCTTCGGATCAATGTCATGCAGACATGTTCCCACTCCACTCCATCCCATTCCATCCACCTTCCCATAGGGGACATGACGAGTGCTTTTGAAAGGTGTCGGCATCTTTGGTCTAGAGTGTCACACTTTGTATTCAGGATCACTTTGCCCACAACTATAGATTGGCTGCATTTGAACAGGCTCTTAGGATTTATTGGGTTTAATAGTCAAGGCAATACCAAGTCATTTGAAGTAATGAAAGTGAGGCGTCCCACCCAGTCTCTCTAATGATGATATACCGCAATATTGAAAAGGTGGCTGATACGATCAGACCAATCAATCATTTGGAAGGGCAATATTTTTCTCCGGTGCGCAACTGCAACATGAGTTAATCTTGTGGCCTCATCAGAGAAACTGTATTAAAGTGGAATTACCACGATCGACGTGCACACTGAGGTAATAAAATGGCCTTTAATGATTAATTAAAAAACTAACTACAAACTTTTCTCCCTGGCTCTAATTTCTTTACCCTGTAGTTCACTTGCAGATGTAATCAATCTACACAGGAATTGCTTTCTCTCCCTTGCACGCCTTAACATTGGTTGCTTGTAATGCTGGAGATCTAGGAAGCTTATTCTACCGCTGTGCTCTTTCTAATGCCTATGAGGTAAATGTAATATAATGTAATCACAGAGACAGTGGGAAAGCGTGGAGGTACATGTCCAATTAAAGAATACAGGTTGAGAGTCTCTGTGGGTCCTCAGCGTTTGTCTTAATTAAACATGACAGAGTGACATTACTGATCTCGCCTCTCCTTTGAGACCAGCTGAGTCTTCGTATGCTGTCATTATCACACACGCTGGGATGTGTGGCCGCACTGCCAGCCAGCGTCTGTGGATTGGGTTTGGTCGCTACCTAACGCACTGTCAAAAATATCTCTCTTACCAAAACATTTCATCTTTTATATAGTCTTACGTAAACCAGGGGAGGTGAGATCAAATCTACAGGTTCAATTAACTTTTCTTGAAATGAGTATCTTTAAATCAGGCAGATCGCTGCAGCTTTTAATAGGTGTTGTTTGAAAAATAAGACTTTTGCAGTGTAGGCTTACCAACCAGCTTTAAGGGGTTTTTGATCACAAATCCAGTTAGGCTTAGCCCAGTACTTTCAATTTATCACGTACATGGCTGAGGGGGGGGTTTACTCATGCACTTGTGCTCAGTGGCTTGGATGGTGTCACATATAAACACAAGCACAAATAATCCTAGACTCACTTGAGACTCCCTATTCATAGGATGCTCCAGAGCTCCTAGGAGAAGTGAGGAAAATGAATACTGCATGCATCAGTGGTTTCCAGCATTTGAGTGCCAGAGCAAGACAGCGATCATTCCAAAGCACACCACACATTGACACATTTCATAAACGGGGCCTGTGAACAAGATGACCTGGAAGTAGATGATTTAGATTACTCTGGAGGAAAACGTTGACTCATTACATTGATATTTTGTGATGTAAATGAAATGATTTTGTTTGGTATAGATAGGATCAGTGTAATAGCTACATCTCTTGGAAGAGAGGTGGTGACACTGCTTTGTTTGCCAGTGCTATTATAACACTTGCAGGCCAGTCTTTTGCTGTACCTGCCTGCGTTACGAAGGTATTAACACATTTTAAAGTCTGCTGACACTGGAGACTGTCACTCAGTGCAGGCCATTGGTTGTGTATCCTGCTTGCATCTCCTGTGTTTTTTTTTCCATTTCAGCTTTGTTTGCCCTGATCTATGTAGAGCAGACCACTCTTCTTCTTCAAGTACATTGGACTTGTCTACAGTTAGTGTAAGATGAATATTAGCTGCACTCCCACACATAACATGACAGAATACAACGGACGATGACAACAAGCAAACAACAGAAATGTTTTCCACTCAACAACCACTTTCCATATTGCACAGCGCCCAGGTGTTTTCCATGCCATGGAAGCAGGCAGCTATTACTGTATTTTCTAACATGGATGTATGTACGAGGTACCTGGGGAGATGCAGCAGCAGCATCAACAGCCGCCACGGCTGACCTTGGTGCTCCTCACGGATCAGCCAAGCACTCAACTCAAGCCCAGGCAGGGACACTGAGGTAGAGAGAGGGAAGGAGAAAGGAAACGGTTGGAAGGGTGAGAAGGTGCAAGAGAAGGCTAGATGTGGAGAGAGACAGTGAGAGATAGTGAAGAGTTGAACTGTATGAGACGGGGAGCGAATAAGAACAGGAGAGAGTCTGAGATAGAAGAAAAGAGAGGAAGAGAAGGGGAGCATGACGGTACATAGAGTGAAAAGGAGAAATGACTGACAGAAGGTGGGGAGGGAGAGAGAGATTCATAGAGAGAGAGAGAGAGAGAGAGAGGGCTGTGTCCAGATCCTCCTCCACTCTGCATTATTCATCGCAGCACCAGGAATCATCCAGGGTGACTTACATCGCTCATCATTTACATGCTATCCACCTATGAATTATTGAAAAAATGAGTTGTGGGTCTGATGGTCCATGAAGGGCACAGTCATGGAGGTGAGCTCCCTGTAGGGAAACATTGCCTCGGAGGTCATCCCCCCCGAAGCAGTGGCTAGGTCCTAAATAAAGATAGTAGTATATAGTCTGGCGTAAAATTCATTGGGACTTCAGGCAAAAATGGATGCCAAAATTATTGGAATTGTTGAAAGGTTTTGACGAAGTAGCTATATAAACTCTGATAATTCCCTCTGAATCAGTTCACATGAGTAAATGTAAAGATTCTGTACAGTGCCATAGCACACTGAATAAATTCTCAGTTTATTTGAGTGAGATCTCAGCTCTCCAGCTTTAGAAATTGAGCTCCTTATTTGATCAGCTGCCACAGTCGCTTCTGTGAAGAATACAGTCACTTTGGCAGACATCGCTGTATGGCAGCGTCGTTGTGTGAAAAATCACACTAAAGATTTACTGCTAAATTATCACCATAATATAACTTTCTCACTTCCTTTAAATGCACTGTGACAGTTCGATAGCACCAGGGTATGATGGAGTGAAGTCTCACTTTCACTAGCCTGACCTGATGTCGGCTCTTAAAAAAGACCTAGTTTATTATTTATTTAGAGATACAATGTAGAGCCTTGTTTAGGGGGGTCTTGGTCGAAACCCCATGTATGGTTTTCAGCATTCGGCATAGAGGAAAAAGAAAAGAACATTTCTCAGTATGTTCTCGTACAGGAATGAAATGAGGAGATTATCGCCTGTGCCTCATGAACTTGTTGAAAAAGCACAGAGAAAGAACCCTGCTGGAGCCTCTTCTCCCCAAATGTTCTTCGTATGCAAGAACAGTCCAAAGTTCAAAGCAGAACCGTATCACCTAATTAATTTTTGTAGTGCGCACACACCCTCAGGCAATAACTGTCAGTGAGACTTGGTTATAATGCAGGAGAAAGAAGCACTAACTTTGGTGTCAGGGTAAATGCATAGAGGGAGCTCCAGCAGTTCAATTTAAAAAGCACAGCACTTTAGTATGGTACAGGTGAAATGATTCATCTTCAAGATAATTAACTATACTGATTTTTGAGAGGCGACTTGCCAAGGAAACCTTTTCCTTGGAGTGGAAAAGCTGACTCACTCTAGGTTTCAAGCTTTCATTTGGTCCAATTGAAAACACAGGGTTACAGTAAAATGTTAAGAAAAATGATCTACATTCAAGACCCCTTCAATCTGATTTCCACCCAATTCCACCCAACATCAGATCACATACAGAGTCATGGAATTCAATCAGTGTTTTGAAATTCAGGGGGTATAGTTGCAGTAAATCAGAATCAGAATCAGAATCAGAACCAGAATCAGTTTTATTGCCAAGAATGTTTTCACATACGAGGGATTTGACATGTTTGGTGCATAACAGTAAACATAGCAAGAGAAGAATAAAAAACAATAAAAGCAAGTACTGTAAAAGGGAAAGGTCAAGAATACAATATCAAATAGAAAAAAATCACACTAAAATATATGAAAAGATATTAAGAAATAAGAAAAATAATAACAATAAAATAAAAAGAATATGTGCCATATATAATGTATGTGCAAGGGTATGTGCAAATGTGTGCGTTAATGTAACGCATTGAGACAGATGTGGAGGCTTTACATTAAAGTGTAAAACAATCCAGTGCAGTCACCAAAGTAAAAGCCACACCGTTCTATATAATGAAATACTAATGAGTAATTACTGCTAATTATTATTATATGTTACAAGCTCACTTCACATACACCCTCCACATATAAGTACAGGGCTCCCATGCTTATTACCAGACACCCACTGCACTAAATCAACACGTATTATATGTATTTTTTATAATTCCTTGTTACTTCCAGTCCATACTAATTGGTAATTACTGCACCACTCCATAAAAGACTGTTTCTGACAACATGGAGCAGGACAATACAGGGGGTATTGAAAGCTAATATTGTCGTCATGGTTACTGTAAAATAGAAACATTTTTGTTTGCTATCACTGTGGTTACTGTAAAAGAGTGCAATGTATTGAGTTTCTGTTTTGTGTACCTTCCAGCAATCAAAAACTGCATTGGCAGGCAGGGATTGAGTTTAAAACATCCCTTGTGTTTGAACTCTCCTTTATACTAAGTAAGGGTACGAATGTATAACTGTTAACACGGTTTGATACTATCAGTTATCAGTTATCAGTTATCAGTTATCAGTTATCATGATCTGAAGAATATGGAATCAATATGATCAATAAAACTTAAAGCATCACTAATACGACTCACTCCATAATAAGATGTATATAAGCATCGTGTTCAATTCCACCTCCCTTGGGTGATTTGTCAGATCTGGGTAGAGCCTTACTGT
>CABFOQ010032862.1:22571-39700 GCA_900660455.1 Gephyroberyx darwinii
CTTAAAGCATCACTAATACGACTCACTCCATAATAAGATGTATATAAGCATCGTGTTCAATTCCACCTCCCTTGGGTGATTTGTCAGATCTGGGTAGAGCCTTACTGTGTGCGTGTGTGTGTGTGTGTGTGTGTGTGTGTGTGTGTGTGTGTGTGTGTGTGTGTGCGTGTGTGTGTGTGTGTGTGGGGGGGGGAGCACAGTGACATACACACACACACACACACACACACACACACACACACAAAAAGAGATCATGAAAAGCCCCTGCATATACCCCAGCTGCTAACACCACCCACACACCCAAACATTGTTGGAAAACAATAGAACTGACTGTCCTTGAACAGGGAAAATAAAACAAAAAAAAACCACAAAGCGGGAGTAAAAGGCTCAGTAAGCCCCAGGTAATTAATTAAGAACGTTCAGATTTAGTCTCGGCTTAACACCCAGCAGTGCGGTTCTAAATTGCGGTGAAGTGAAAGCTAATTAGGCCTGACTCTTAAAGCCGTGATGTGTTTTATTCATGACTCCATCTCCAGAGCTCCAGTTTTCTCAGTGTGCCGGCACCGCAGTGCCGTGGTGACCCGGCAACGTTTCACACCCCTGTGTTTTTTTTGTTTTTTTAAAATCTGGATGTCACAGAAGAACCATAAATCTCATTATTGGATTAAATGAGGAGAGTGGAATGGCGCCCGTGGATGTTAATAATGTAAAACAAGAATAGCGTATGAATATTCATGCAGCCTATGATAGAGCTGCATGAGGCCGTTCTGAGTTGGCTCACACCGCCGCCCCTGGCAGACAGCTCATTCTCCAAAGCAATTCATTATTTTGAAGGTGTCATTACGCTCTGTTTCATCTGTAAGAGCGCTATGTGGTTTTTCAGTCTGGAGTCCAGCGGGTTCGGCTGTGTGAGGCTCTCTCACAGTGCTATATCTCACATATTTGTCATAGTTTTAGAAGTTTTCATGTGTTTGACTTGTGTTTTATCATTTAGAGTAATTGATCACTAATCGATTATATTCAATTGAAGGTGCTGTGAAAATGTGAGGTATACACATATTAATAAAGGTAAGCTTAAAGCTACAGCTGACGAGCTTTAGGAACAACTGACTCTAAAACAGCAAATCAAGATTGTATGACGTCACACGGATGTATCTCCCTAACTTTTCCAACTCCCTCACAATGTAGTCGCCCATCGGTGCGACGGGACAAATTTGTTTTCGTCCACGGGAGATTGTAGTACATGGCCTGGCAAGCGGCAAGAGCCACTTGAGGGGAAAGGGGAGCGCGGCTAAAAGATAAAGGCATGTGAAAAGCAAAAGATACATCAAAAATAGCACATGAATATAGACAACAAAAACAACAGACAAATAAGCAGCAGTCGACGCGGGACACAAGCTGTTACACTGGCATACAAGAAAAAACACAAAAACTAGTTACCCCTAAATGGGCACAAGCAGCGCAGGCAGTAAACAACAGGCAGGCAGAGGCATGAGGGTACAGAAGGCCTGGATGCAATACAGCTTAGGAGATATCCTAAACTATATACTGCCCTGCTTCTTACCACTTGTCCACATCCCACCACCATTACGAATGTTGCATAGCACAAACTCTCAGCCAGAGAGTAGGTCTCCCTTCAGAGAATCTGCAGCCACTCTCTCTCTAGAAGCCGTAAAGTGCATTTCAGTGACAGCGCAGCGGTTTCAGGAGGACGCTGTCTCCTCTAGTCAGTCCTGCCCTTGGGTTTCTCAGCCAGTTCAAAGACCCTGTGGGGGATCCAAGCCTCATAATTAATTGATCCATTTTCTTGCTTGGTTCTATTTATATCTAACCTCATCCATACTGTAACTGTTGGCCTGGTCCTCCCACTTGAAGCACAGAGGAAATTCAGCATCAAGCATCACATATTCAGGATGAGTTGCGTCAATGTCACAGCAGGGCGAACCGAGGAACAAATCTATGTTTTCTATGTCATCTAAGCTCTGATGTTGTCACATCCACAAAAAGCCAGAGCACACGCAGTGAGAGCCTAGCAACACGGGGCATGCATATTTCAGATGTTCAATTTGAGAAGATGGCATTGCCATGTGTTCTCGCGGTTGCTTTTGATGGGGGTGCTCCCTTTCTGGTGGGGTGGGCATCTATATTGGATGATGTTGTTGGTTGTGCAGCAGCCATGTGACTTTGTTTTCCTCCAAGAAGAAAGCAGACGTGCTGCCTGCTTAGCCTCCCGAACAAACTTTTCATGAAGTTATGACTCTAGATGATATAAAATAGAACATGTAATCATAAATACGCTTACTGAGATGTATGATTGCCCTCATAGCATAGAGTTAAAGTCAGGACTTGTTTTGTTCTGGAAAGCAGCGGGTTCCTCCGTTCCTTCCATGAACACACCACTCTTGTTCAGGGTTTTATTTACTGTGTAGAAACAAACAGATATTAGCACATGAGCACATCAGCAACAGATGGCTGCAGATCCTTTGCTGTTACCCTAGCTGCTGTACACCGAGTTCTTTATCACCTGCTTGAGATTTGTACGGTGCACTTGCCGTGAGCTTTACAGAGCGCCCACTTCTAGTGCTGAATTTCTTGCATTTGTTCCATTTATCTTACCTGACTGTTGACTGATGGAGGCCCAGGTTCTTTAGAAATGCTTTTGTAGCCCTTTCCAGCCTCAACAACTCTTCTCCGGAGCTCCACTTCAATTCCACTTCAACAGATCTGTTTTTTTTGGAGAGCAGACTCTGTTGGCAACCAAACTCTGTGGGTTTTTTATATGACAGGACACCTCTAACCCACATCCAAATGTCATCACATTGATTGGATCACCTGACCAATTACCTCTTTCATAGAAGTCATTATCCTAGAGGTTCACATGCTTTTTCCAGGCTGACCGATCAAACAATGTCTTTAGTAAAGACATTACAGTACAGTACAATTGTTTGTTTGTCATTCATTGATTCAGATTGTGTCTATCTATCGTTATGATGTCAATGAAGAGCAGATCACATTTTAGAACCGATTAAAGGATCACGCTGACCTTTTGGGAAATTGGCTCTTTGGCCAACCTTTTACATGTTAGGATAGGAGAACCACCAAAAAAAGCATCTCTTGTGTCGCTGGTAGATATCTCCTGTCCTGTGCACATGCAAACGTTAGCATGCAGTAAAATAAAAAGATAGATCTTTTAGTAATCCAGAGTTGGTGTTGGTTCGTTTCTACCAATCCTCCCGTCTCATAAGGGGTTAGCTAGCCAACGGGCCAATTTCCCAACAAGTGAGTGTAGTCCAGGTAATTCCAAATGGTTCACAAACTCTGAGACACACAACAACTGTATGTGTGTCTCAGAGGGATATGCCAAGAAACTAATTCCTAATTACGCTGTCTATAATAAAATTTCTATGCTGGTGGCAGGTGCTAAGAGTGAGACTGGAAGGAGACTGGGGGGATGAGGAGTCAGGCGGGTAAAGGAGACGTGAACCCAGACTCACCTAGACATAGACGCCAGCTGTACACAAGCAAATTAATTAAGGGTCGTCTCACAAGTGAAATAATTCATAAGTAAATAATACAATCTGCACCCAAGTTCTGCAGAGCAAACCTGACATGTGCTAAATGCATTGTTGTTGTTTTTGTATTGCACTTGTGAGAAGATGGATCATTATTAATTAATGGAATCACATTGTCCTGTATCAGCAACACCAAGGGAGATAGAAATGATTGTGAAAAGAGCATGCGATACTCTTACGTAATCTCCCATGCCAGACAGTAATTAAATGTGATATAGAAGGCATATGGGAGTGAAGTGTGCTGCAATGATGAACAGACGACAAGGAGGCATGTGGAAGGGATGAGAGCTCTACAGCTGCAACCATTTTGTATGCCGCACAGATAGCTCCAACACACATACAAGATACTGAATGTTGAATGTACATATTTAGAGTGATGGGTACAGCGTACTATCTGTTGTGCCTCTGATGCTGCCCCTCCTGCAGTGTGTGTGAGGTCCTGATGTCCTTGTACGACATGTGTCAGTTTGTCTGCACCAATTTCACCAAGTCATCTTCCTTTACATTTACTGTCCTAGGCACCAACTGATTTTATGAGTGAACACTCCCTCCTTATGCATGCACACTGTATCACAGTGTCTCATTTTTATGTAAGTGTGTGTGCTGTTTGCTGTTAGACCAATTTAAAACTATATTTCATTAAATGAAGTAAAAATCTATCATTTTTGACAAAACCTAAATTTATCTACATGAATACATTTGCAATGTTGCTACATTATTATTATTATTTGGTGTCAGAATTAGTGATTAAATGAGCAGAGAAAACATGGACAAGTTCAAATACTGTGCATTAGACTGGAGAAACAGACCAATGTCTGCCTTGCAGCATTCCTATTTATAGGGGGTATACGTCGCTTCAGATTAGAGTCAATGACAGCCATTTGCTGCCCTCTGCTGGAAAGAAATACATTGACTGTTTTGCATTTAGCAGTTATTAGTTGTTTTAATAATTTATAGAAAACTAGTAACTGTTACAATACATTATCTTTATCATTTTAATTGAGAATAATATGTGCACTGAAAAGTTCAGTGAATTTTTACAATGCAAATGTCATCACAGCAGTAGTGCTCTGTTACTACATGCTACATGTTACACACGTATTACTGTATACTGTATGTGTGGTGAGTTATGCAGATGGCACAGAATATAATGCACTTAATTGGATTTGACTTCAGGTCAGGTCCCCGCTTCGCCCTTGGCGCCTGTCTCTGAGTGCTCATATGACACTAAAGGACATTAGAGTGCAGGGCTGTGCACAGGCATCTTGAGGGAAGGGAAATCAAGCTTAAACAGCTATTTTATAAGAAGGTACAATAAGGTACTATATATTGCCTTAACAACCCTGAGCAACACTCATGTTCAGCTATCTTATTGGACCTTTAGTTGAATGTCTATTAGTTTGATGTTAATTTGTTGTTATGTTATTGGAAATGGCTAGAATTCATTAAAATGAAGACTATGACGCCTCAAAGACCAACAACCACTATATGATATGTAGTGCATGTTGTCAAAAGTAGTAAAACATCTCCATGTATTATAATGTAGGAAATAAAACAGACCCAAAGGTCTACCTGGTGAACGTAATCAAATCATACCATTTCTTAACTGTAGAAAGTATAGTGTTTGTCCGCTAAGTAGCGCTGATACTCCTTGAGGACTTGGAAAACCTTGGAAGAACATTTGTTAGAAAAACAGAAAAAAAACTGGCAACAAAAAAGATCAGGGAACTCAGTTTCAAAACCCATGTTTCACCCGCCTTCTCTCATCACGAAAGAACAAACTTGGTATTGCTTCTAGTTTTACATGGGCTAATCAGTGATTGATACAATTAAAGTTGCCTGTAGTGGCATGAAGTGCTCCAGGAGGATGCTTTACAAATGGCAGGGCAAAGGGCCAGGGATTGGACCCAAGCCTGATAGATGTATTGTACATAAAAGAAAGAACATATTAACTATTTGTTGAGTTGAGACACAAATCCTAAGCTGAACCATCAATATGAACAAATATATTAGAGGAATATAGAGCTTTAATGGGCTATATTTACAACAAAACTCATCATTTAGACTCAATCAGCTACAAAATATAAGCTCTACAGAGTTTTTGTTAATAGATCCAACAGTACTACATGTTCTTACTTGAAGAACTGAAGATTTACATAACCTCCTTTTAGTTGAGCATTCCCTTACCCTAAGGCCCAAGAGAAACATTCAAAACAAACAGTATCAATCAAGAACGCTTTCGATAGTTCCAGGCTTTTTTTTTCTTCTTCATGCCTGAAAGGTTGGCTGTTTGGAGAAATCGCTGTTCCACTCAGTAGCAGCGATATACAGCGGTTACCTCAATACAGAGAATAAAGGGTCCACATATAATATAAAGTGCTTTCAATTTTCCCAATGTTCCAAGAAGTCACTCGGAGATACTTTAATGCTGTGAAAGAATACTGAAATGTAAGGCCTTATTGTAGATTGAAGATGTGCATGTAAAGGTGACTATGAAACTGATGGATTAGTCATTGTAACACCTGGAGAAACAAGGCTAGCATTACAGCATGTCAGAAATACTGATTTAAAACATACACTATGTTACAAGATGCTCCATATTGCAAGATTAAACAGAAAATGAGAATAAGACAACATAGATTCATACAGTTCGAAGTACATTATGGTATTGCGGTGCTGAAGTATTGGAACAGAAGTCATAGCCATCATATGTCATTACAACTAGGTTAAAAAAAAACAAAAAAAACCCCTCAAATATTACAATTTTGTGCTCATGTAACCAAGCATTGTCCTCATTATTCCTTTTATTGATCCATTCCTTCCCTCGTTCCTACATATTGAGGTTTTCAACAATTTGAACAATTACGATGACAGTATCCAGGGATGTGATCAGGAACACAAAAAAGCAGGAAAACAGTAATTTCCCATTAGAGGTGAATTACTGGTTTCCAAAAACCACTCAAATGGTTTCCTGAAATCCTGGAAAATGATGAAAAATCACTATCATGTATACTGTCAAACCCCTGTGCTTTATTACACAAAATGAAGAGAATTGCCTTTGCGACCTGTGCAACCAGGGCTTTTTTATACCACAATACCCAGCTCTTCACTCTAATACCTCACCAGGACTCTCACTTAATCAATGTTTAACAAGCTTGTGGCTTTGGGTAACATAGCACTGTAGCACTGTACCTGTATCCAGTTGCAATATCCAAATAAACATCATGGATTAACTTTAAGATCTGTAGGGCTGCTTTGCTACAGAGTATGAGTTGAAAGACGGAGCAGCGATGTTCAAGCTAAACAGTTATCCTGGGATCCTGTACGGTTTATGAGACTATCACGTTATTTTATTGGGTTGGACTGCTGCAGCAACACAACTAATGCTACTGCATGGCATACAGTGTGTTTTGTGCGTATTTGTACTCACACAAAATAATCCTACAGCATTTCAAACATACAAATACGAGTACCACCAGGGAACAAGTTAGGAAATTACCTCCTAGGTCAAATATCCAGAACACACCAGAGCTCCATTATATTGGATATGGATGTATGCATGCAAGGAATGGCTTTTACGAACAAACATACAGTAGATCATCAATCAATTGACCATTTTAATTCCCTCCCTTTGTAAAAGATACTGCTCTCAGGTAAAATATTTTTGTAATAAATGTTGTGCGCAAACAGCACTGTAAGTACTAAACCCTTGCTTCATTGAAGACTGTTTTGAGACCAAATGTAAAAAAAGTCAAGTATATCTGTGAATCTATGAGATGAACTCATAAACTAAAGGCTCACTCTACACGTCCAGGCATGTCTTCAACTAAAGACATGTAATAATTTATCCAATAAGACAGAAAATAATGTTGGGGTGTCCATAACAAAGCCTGGAAGTTTAGAGTAACACTCTAACAATCACTCGTTTGCTCTTTAAATCCATTTTTAGATTTAATGGTCAACCTTATTGACCTTACTTCTGAAATGTACAGACGAGAGTTAATTAAAGCCATCAAAAAGGTAGGAGGATTTCAAAGCCCTTATTAGGCTCACATCAGTACACATTGTAGTACCAACAATTTGGGTTGACCATACAATTATACAATTAAGTTGAAAAAAACCCTATATCATGTACCAAATACAACTCTTCACATTGCTACTGTCTTGATAAATTGCTAAACATATCTTTTCCATTTCCATTACAGGCTAACAAACTCGACTACCCTACGATACAAATCGAGCGCAAGTGTTATGGGAGATCATAGATGGAAAATATTGTACTTTGTCATCGTAATGATGACATTTCCCTTAAACAGCAAGGTTACTGATCACCAAACATAAGCCATGAGCACACTGCCTCAAACATTCAATGTGCAGTATCTTTCAAAAGCTGTCATGTCCTTAAAAATGTTGGTGTGTGACATTTAAAATGTCACTTTGTGTTATGAAATTGTACATACAGCTTCCCCTTTGCCTAAAGCCATTCATGATTGGCTATCAAGATATATATTCAAAACCATGCTACTACTTTTTACATCCAAATGCTTAACTCTTTGGTCCATGCTCATTAACTGTCTCAGGATCAGTTTGCACTCAACTGTACCATGTTGCATCTAAATGAACTATTTTGAACGTTCATTAGGAGGATGCAAAAGGGCCGCAGAAGGGAACTGTGGCATCAAATGAAGCCCCCGTTTCAGTTCATGTCTCAAGTCCATATATACACACATTACTTCACAATAACAAAGTAGTTTGAGATAAGCCCTTATATTGTGAAACGCTTCATGGACACTTCCACATGCAAGTGCTCTCCCACAGCCAGTGAATAAGAACGTGTTCTTAGTCAAATTACCTGTTTGAATAAGGGGTAAAAAATAATAGCGATGAAAACACACTAGCAGTATGGACTAGCAGTACGTAAAACTATAAGCAAACATCTTTCAATGAAGAGTAACTCCATAACGTCCAACATGTTCATTTGCCTTCAGGTTCCAAACCAAGATGTAGCCTTAACGGTCTCATGCTGATGCAATGATCTGGGAGGAGATTGTGTATTTGCTGGCATGTGTTTGACTATGCATTAAGTATTTACGAACAGAAATACTGATCGGAGACCAGCTTGCCTCCCAAGTCATCGTGAAGGACTTCTGGTCATGTTGCTCGGCCTGTGATCCTGATCAGTACACAGTGCTCCTACTTAGACTTTCGACACACAGGCCAGACTATGCTGCAGACAGGAAGCTTGCTCTGGCACAAATCAGGACAAGAGTAGTCCAAATATGGAAACGGTCAGATAAAAATAAGAGTTCCTTAACTTTCCAATCTTGGACCCTGAGCAGAGCGGCAAGGGCTAAATATAAAACCTTGCGGTTCCTCATGTCTCGCTTCTGCAGCGGTCGGCAGGTCCCTTAGGATTTCATCAAACTGCCGCTACTCTCCTTCGCTCAGCAGAGGACGCCTCAAGGGAGGAAGCCTTATGGAGGAGGAGTGAAGCTGAATAAATACAGCAGTATATAATTACAAACAAAATAACCTTCATGACTTTCAATCAAAGTGTGTCAATGGGTGCAGAACAGCCTAACAATAGTTGTGTGACCATTTCATTCTCTCCTGACACTCAGCACACCAGACATTTCTCATTCCTACAGCATTTTCCACGTAGTACACCACCACGCTTTCTTTTTGAAATGCAACTCAGCGGAGATGCACCACAAAAAATCACAACAGTACACTTTCCATTTGTGCTCTCTGTCTAGTGTATTGTGTCTGTTTCCTGGGTACCATGGCAGTATCACCAAAAGGCTTCATTTGGAGTGCTGCTCGGAGTTGGGAGCCAGGGAGCCATGGATCCTTATGGGCCTGTGGCCAAATCAGAGGCCTGATACTCTGTGTGCTCACAGCAGTCCATAGGGACCTGGGGGGGAAGGAGGTGTCCTCTTCCGCCCCGTCAGTACTTATTAATCCCAAAGATCCTCACACCGTGCAGCTGGGGCAGCTTGGGGATGAGCACAGTAAGCAAGGAGACAGTGTTGACCACAAAATGTGCCCGGTCGTATTTGGTGTAGAAGCTGGTTAGGATATACCTGGGTCAGGGATGAGAAGGTAGAGAAGAGTTAAAAGAGGTGGGAATGAACAACCAATTAACTATTTAAACATGAATTCATCTTTTGGTTTCTGGTATTAAGGTTCTGTGGAAGCTTTGAAGGAGAGAAAAACAAGTATCAAAGAATGCCGCCAATGCTAACAAGCCATTTTCCCGACAAGCCTGAGGGTCACAACATGAAAGTCAAAATTCAAACTATGAAAGCATCCTTTTAAGTATGTCAAAACATCTCAAACTTTTTCCCCCTGATTTTGCTTCTGATAACCGCTGATGTTAACGTCACTGCAATGAGATGTTTCCCAACTCAGAATGTGCCAACACTTGAATCCATGAGATTGTTCCAACATGCCAACGAAAAACAGGATTGCAACATCAGTAATTATCAATACAGGCTAACTAAAAACACACAAACATGATGCAGCCTTATCCATAAACCCCAACATCTAGCTCAGTAAACAGACCCAGTGAGGGAAAGTAACCAAGCATCAGACATTCAGTAAATACTTCTAGAGTTCCCCTCTCTGCCAGCGTTCAGTGCACGAGCCCTGACTAGCTGCTGGCAACAATGCAGGCACTGGAGGCTGAGATGTGGCATTTCTGGTGAAACATCACAGTCAATGGGGCAGAGGAAACAAACAATGCTGATTCAACATCAAAAGCATTCTCAGATGTAATTGTGTGACTCAATAGGGGATTGTTTGAGTAAAAAAAACGAGGCCCAGTACATCCTGTTCACTACAGAACTAGTGAGGTCATGTCCTAAAAGCTCTCAAAAGCCCTGAGCAGATGTGTAGCTTTGCCAGCTGCGGCCTTAACCTTCCAGACTGACAGTTTGCTCTCTTCCTGTTGGCACAGACTGCAAGACAGAATTATGAAGAGGCCTTTGAAACTAGTGAGATTACTTTATTGGACATGTTACACAGGGTAAATCGAATAGGTCTTTTATCATATCCTTCTGATACACACTGCTTAAAGTTCCTGTGTGCGTGTATATTTATACTAGTGTACATCTGCAGAACTGCCATCACCACAATATTCAGGCTGGGGAAGTGAGTCAACCCCAGGGACCCAGAGTCTGCTTCCTGTAAATAGAGCCCCCGCTGCTTAATAAAGGCAGAAAAGGGCATGAAAGCAGCGAGGGGTGTTGCTGAGAATGCCACGTCCCCTGACAAATTGTGATATTGGTCAGTAAGGGCCCTGGGACCACGAGAAATGCTGACCAACCCTCCTGAATGTCTTTTTACAAACTACACAACTGAAGGTGGTGAATTAGCTTTCGAGGGCCACTTACAGGACGATGGGTGTGATGGTGAGGAACTTGCGCGAGGCGGTGAACTGAACACCATAGTCCATCTGCTCCCAGTGCGTGAGGAGGCGAGCCTTGCCCTGATCAGGGGTCTCGAAGGGGGTCCCTTTCACAGTGTGGAGTAGGAGGTACATGCACTGCAACAGACAAAAGACACTTAGAGATGGCAATCACAGATGTCTGTCATATTGATGTAAGATTGATACACAAGTGTTATAGCTGAACTAATTGACCGGGAAGTTAACTGAGAGGTTTGAAAGATGTTGAGGTGCCTGGCCTTGGACACACATACCTGATACACCTGATCCCAGATCCTAGCAGGGAGTCCAAGTGAAATAAGTGATCTCACTCATGTTCGCACTGTTCCCAGTGTTAAGCAAGCTCTGATGAATTGTATGATAGTACTTTTTGGCATACAACCGAACTTGTCAGAGACACAGCATTTGGTAATCAAGTGGATTATGATGCAAGACTGGGCAATGCCTCCGCAATGACCATCATGATGTTGGTTGAAACATTACTGGCACCAATGCATTGATAAAGAACATGTCTAGGAGCAGAGAAGCAGTAAGCAGGCCTTTCCTTTTTTCCTACAACAGCTCAATGCAACTGTGTCTGCAGAACCTTTGCCACATATTTGGCTTTGTGCAACTCTGCTATCCAGGCTTGTTTGTATATGATGCTTTTGCAATTTTAGCCATTTGTTGCACTTTGTCTTATCTGCTGCTTTTTTGTGTGTTCGTTTCACCGTTGTCATGTAATCTATGTTAGGAGTTATATTCTTTCTCTAGTTACTTCTACTCCCCATGTGCTGAGGCCTTTTACTAGGCAGTCATTGCATTTGTCCTTAATTGACCTAACTGGTTCAATAAAAGTTCAGGGAAGCAGGGAGGTTATTGTGGTGGCGCTAGGGCCTATAGGCATTCTGCTCCACTGACCAGGTTGTGGATGAGGTTGGTGAGAGTCCAGACCACAGGTACGCTGGCGAAGGGAATGCTGAGCAGGATGACATGCAGGAGACCGATGCCCAGGATGTAGGAGAGCCAGATTCCCCTGCTGTTCATCACCCGGGTGTTGGGGTTCACCTCGCTGTGCGCCGTGCCCACATTCATGATGGTGCGGGTGCCACTTGAAAGCCCTCTATCTACTGTAAGATGTTAAAAAAAAAACGTTACTCACAGGGTTGATGCACAAAATTATCTCAATGACTTTGCAAGAGTATACCCTGCTACCCCCACTCCTGATCTCTCTACTGCAAGATGAGCCTGAATATGCACTGAAATGCATCTGTGAATGGATATCTGGTGAAATGTATCTATTAATCTTTCTATTAATGATATGAACTGACTATAAGAAGAATACAAAAATGTTAACTTTCATGCAATCATATTGCAAAAGCTGTTAAAATGCCACACACCTAGCAAGTATGCTAGCTTTTCATAAAATAACAGTGCAATTGTTTACACTAGTCTGCTTCAGTGGTGACCCACTTAATATTGAGCAGCAAAGCACAATAACAAGAAAACGAAACAACGTCAAACTAACACTGTAAATGCGGTGAAAGTATGTTAGGTTTTACAGGTGACCTTAGATGTGAGGAGACACTGCTGTCAGATCAATAGTAATTGATTGACGAGAGTAAACAATGTAGCACTTGGCCATTCCAACACGCTGGCTTAAGTTGCAAAACCTCGAAATAATAACGCTAAAGACATTATCACCACTCTATCTACAACCGGAATATGCAGTACTAGAGTTTCAAACACACTAGCTAATATCAGAATCTATGTCAATAAGTAAATAAACCATTATACTCACAGGAAGAAAAAATGGCTTCAACTCCGACCTGTATTGACACTAAGCCGTTATCAGTTTTGCTCTTATCGATGCCTTCAGTTACATAACTGATACCATCACTGGATGAGATGGCGCGACTCCGCTGTTTCGATTAGTCATTCAGTACCATCTTTTTGCGGCAAGCGAGGTGATAAATGCACCCGTCTGCTCACAGACAAACAATCAAGCAAGACATGTCCACTTTTCCTTCGTCCTCTTGCCAACAGCTGGTGACAACACAGCACAGTTCATGGTAGAACGTCATCGCTTTCAGAGCCACACATTTCGGGTGAGTTTTTAGTCGTCGCATTTCGTTGTGATTGGTTACTTTATATCACATGGTCAAAATTAACCAATCATATTCTAATGCGTTGAAACTCGGTGAGCCACGCCCCCTTGCAACGTCAAGGTGGTGGGAGGGAGCGGACGTGATCGTCATAGTGAAGGATTTAGCTGATAACAGAAATATATATATATATTTATATTGATATAAAACAAACAGAATTGTGTTATTACATAACTTAAATAACTTACAGTGACATAATGACACGGAAAAGCTACTTGAGATAATGTTATCTGTAATGTTATCTGATCAGCTTTCAGATTACCAATACAGCTAAGTATCCTGGCCAAATTTAAATTGACTTTATCGCTGCAGGTGTTGTTAGTCATTTCTGCTTCATCAAAACAGTCGCTGGCTCTGATGTCACTCTGGTTATCACTTGATATCTGTGTACAAAAGGGGGCCCTTGACTCTTACGTAGCCATAATGAGAGGAGACCTTGCTAGAGGGGGTGAAAATGACTGGCAGGGTTGATACTCCAGTCCCAAAATCAAAGAAGATCAACAGTGTCATGTTCTAGATCCCAAGATAAGTCCAAATACCAATTTAGGCCCGCAGTAGCCCTAGGCCACAGGGGTCAACTGTGTTCTATTTACATCCAACGTTATGTGATCCCTACTGTTTCTAATGGTGCCCCTGTGATGAGTGGCATCAAACGGGTTTGGATGGCTGACAGGAGATTCTCTCATGCTCATAGCCTTGGGTGCGATAGCCGTGTTAGCCATGTAAACCTAGAGCTCTCCTCTCTTGCGAGTATGGAGGACAATGCTCTGAGATCACTGCTGGCACTGGAACAATAACCAAATACATGACATTGATAAAATACACCTCTGGAAAGGAAAAAAGATGATGATGAGATGCAATGTCAAATAAAATCATCAGACTATATTTAACTCTCGTGAGAAAGATGTCAGTTTTAAAAAGAAACACAGCTATAATTATTATACTTTATTCCAATTCAGTAACTTAAATACACTTTGTGTAGGTTATGGGTAAATAATGGTGTTTTTAAGTAACAAAATGAGATTATTAGCATGCTGTGAATAACACCTCTGGGACCCTGCCTTTGTTTTAAAGGGGAAGACCGCTGCAACTTCAATTTTGCAACTATAGATATTATAAGCCTAAGTAATATACTTATTTATCCATAATTTGTTTTAGACTAAACCATATCAGTTCCTCAGTCCACAGAGTATTGCTTTCATGTTTTATTGCGCAGCACTTGTCTGAAAAACACTTCTCCACTTAGGCAAGTCGGGGTGGATATCTGATGTCTGCCCTGAGACAACTCTGGCTACCGCTGATGATGATAAAATCAAAGCATCAAAGTCCTGCGGTCTTCCACATTTCTTCACAACCACATAGTTAATAGATGTTTAGATATGTTCCTCGGTAGACTACATTTCTATACTCCTTGACTAATGCCTCCAGGTGGTCTGACTTTCACAAGTAATGTGATTCTGTTAATAAAACGTAAAAGCTTTTAATGAGGAGATGCATTTCATATTATACTGCTCTGCCGTTTGCCGCCGGGCCTTTATCTGGTAAGATAAACCCCATGTCCCATAAAGATGGTTAAACTTATAAAACTATATCTCTTGAGGAAATACAATTAGCAAACTGAATCTTTTTTAAAGCACAAGTAAAAAATGTATAAACTTTAACTTGAATTAAACTTGAACTAATGCCATAGTAGTAGTGTTGCTTTGTTTTGGGGAGTTGTTTGTTTGGCATGTGAATTTCAATAAATGACAAGCCAGGGAATTCAATTTGACAGGGTACTTAGAAGTCATTGAACTGTTGCATGGACTTTTAAGACTGTCTTTCTGTAAAATTTGTATTGTTTTGATAATATTACAGCAATGCTTCTCTTTATTATATCTGACAGTTTGATTGTTTAACCCTTGTATAGTATTTTGGCAGTTAGATACAGTTATTATGCCCTTTACTCTTCAGCTGAGGCAGTTGATGTGATAGCCTGCATTTACAAATACACAGGATTTGATGTTACAATGTTAAAAGGAAGATTTGGAAGCTCATTTCAAACTGGTCATCTTTTATTGTAGCAGAGGATGCATTAAGGTTTTTAGAGAGTTTTAAGAGTTTTTAGCAGGGGAAGTTGATGTTTTTAACAGAACATCATCCTCCGGTGTACCACAGGATGCAGGAATTTTGAATTTCAGCTAAATTAGAAAAAAATAGCAATTTTGTAATTTGACTCTAACCCTTAGCCTAACCCTTCAAACTTTTATCACAATTTGATGTTGCTGATGTATCTGAAATGTTATGGCTGCACCTCAGCTACTAAAGTGAGCAACTTTGCAATATACTGCTTGCTATAATGAAAAACTCATAAACGTGTACAATTTGTCAGTTCCTTATCCTCCTTCCTCGTTTGCTGTAGCAGAAGATACATAAAGTTGTTGTCCTGCCTGTTTTCAACAACAGCTCTTTGAAGTATGCAGTCACGGTGTAACCACCTAGGGCTTCCATTGTATTTTCGATGTATTCTGACATGATTTGGATGAGAGTGAATGAGATGGACTCAAATATACATTACCAGTGTGTCATTTTAGACAACAATAGAAAATATTCCTATCTTAATAGTACACTGGGCCACTGCACTAGCATAACTAACTCTATACAGGTACAATCATACATACAGCCCATGTTGCAACTGAGCATTTCTATACTGATATAGACTGTACATGCAGTATACATGAGGTCGTGTATGTCCTTGTCTGTGACAGGCTCATGGCACTATGGACTTCGGATTTGGTGATGTAACCAGCAGATGTCACTATCAACACATTTCCAACTGGTTGCCACCCATCCCCAGGGCCTATACTGTGATACACCTACAGCGATGAAGCCCTGACACACACACGAGGGTAAACCTAGGTTTCTAAATGTTACGCCCACCTTTTTCTCTTTTTCTTTGAGTCTACCTATTAATCAGCCTTGTTAACATTGAAATATATCAAGGAGTGCAATCCAGTATACCCACTGAGTAGTGCACCTTTAAGCCACTGAATGAGGTCAATATTAATGGTGTGATACTTCATCTCATCTCTCACACAACCGTAACCTTTTCATTATACAACATCTGAAAACCCCAAATGTGATTTTCACCAAGGACAATGAACATAAAAGTATGTCTGTGATACATCTTCAGCCCACCTTGCTAGCTCCCAAGTATCCGTACTCCAGCTTGATTCTCCTACGGAAATGGAAAGGTTTCATTTCGTCAGGTTGCATCGTCTGAATAACTCTGTACTTCAAAAGGAATGTCTTTGTCTCTCGGA
Source organism: Gephyroberyx darwinii (assembly GCA_900660455.1). Lineage (NCBI taxonomy): Eukaryota > Metazoa > Chordata > Actinopteri > Trachichthyiformes > Trachichthyidae > Gephyroberyx > Gephyroberyx darwinii. The sequence continues at coordinate 39,037 of CABFOQ010032862.1, forward strand.
GCGTCTATGTGACCGAGAAAATCAAAAGGTTGTTAAAATCCGAATCACGTCATTCGATGAACATATGTGCTCCTTGTCATTTCACCTTCGAAAGTTGCAGACAAACAATTTATTTTAGCTAATTACTTCAAATTTTGGTTTGATTTGTTGGCCAACTGTGTAGCAACATGAATTCATTGTCTCAATCTGAATAATGCAGAAGTAGCATGCACTGTAGCCGATGGGTGATTTGCACAAACTCAATAAGAGGCAGTAGATAGGCAAAATGTCATGTATTCTCACTTTCCCTCCTTTCTAGAGCTACCACTGGGAATGCAGTTGATCATTTCAGCTAACAAGCTTAATGCCCTTCATCCCCTGCTGTAACTGAGCAGTGCTGCAGAGAATATATTAACTGAATATAGCAAGAGGAACAGGGCTCTTAATGTGAATGTACTCTAAAGGTTAATGGCATGGAACTTGTATGTGCTGCAATTGAGCAGCATCTGAGAGAAAGGACACTACTAGAGTAGCTTTCTCCAATAAGAGAGGTGGACTTGTGACCCTGGCAGGCTTGGATGATAGCCTCGCTGGAAAAGGCTGACGCAGGGAGTCCATTATTGCCCCTGGAGGAAGCTGAGGATTAGAACACCAAAGAATTTCAATAAAAGAAGTGTCTGTTTGG
>CABFOQ010032864.1:0-10274 GCA_900660455.1 Gephyroberyx darwinii
GGGCTGATCCACTGATCCTTGGTTAAAATGAGGGAGCAATGTTATATAAAGCCTGAAAACCCACATCCACAAATCATCCCCAAATCAATTTTTTCAGGGTGAGGCCTCTCCTGTCCATGACAGACTTTTTGAGATCTAGATAGAGGCTATGTTTTTGACAATTTCAAGTTCTACTTTGTAGTTTCTCCATTCTTTGTTTAGTCTGTTTGTGCTTCAAAGATGCATACTTTTTATGGGACGAAGGGCTGTACCATCACCCCCTCTTTTCTCCAAATATTGTCACTAACCACAGATTGCTGGGCACTTACACATTGCCATGCTTCACCATCAAAGGGCCAGAGGTTGATGACTGATGTGCTTGCTTGTGTTTCAGTGTATCTATGGCAAGCCAGGCGAGTCACTCTTCACCGGCAGCGCTTACGCAGCGGTCCTGCACCACAACCAGAGCCCAGAGTTCTATGACGAGGTGAGCCCTCTTCTTCATAACTTCGACCTGGCTCACCTACTACAAAGATCCTAAGATGTTTACAACATTTTTTGTACTTGTAATTATAGAAGCGCACAATGTATTCCAACTGTTGAACTTGAATAAAAGTTGAACAGAAAATAAAACAATCTGATGAGGGACTTATCTGAAGCGAAAGTTCAGAGGAATTCAGTGCAGCTGCTAGTGATGTGCACACTGAACAAATTCAAATTGCTCTATTCTTCCTGTATTATTCTCAAACACAATGTAATCGTAGGTTCCTGTTTTCACAAGTAGTTGCCGTGTTCAAATTCCCTGGCCAGCACTGGGCTAATCCTCTAAATCTGTCTCAAGGCACTGCTCTGATCTCACAATAGACTGTTCAGACAGTCAGAGATCCCAATACACACACATGAAGCAAGGGGCTCTGTCACTGTCAGACAAAGGTAAAGAACAGAGGGGGGCCATATGGCCCTGCTATCACACGGATTAGGATCTTAAGAGACCCCTACCACACACACACAAGCACACATTATTATCAACATCCCACTTATTTGCAGATCAGACTCTTAATTGGGCCTGACTGTTGGATTGATTGGATGGATTTACCTCCACATGCTTCATCACCTCATAGAGAATTTCTGCTTGAACAGGGAAACAAAGCATTGTGGATTGTGATACTTCACAAAGTCTCAGTCAAGACAACACAGTACTTCCTTATTAGGCAGTTACAATGTTTTGGTTGCTTCTGACTTACCCAAGGGAGAATATTGATTCCACTGAGGCTTTCAGAAACTGAATAACACTAACTGACTGACACATTTACGAGTCATACATAAATTGAATAGTCATGGTATTCATCAGATTCCTTAGTAATTTATAGTGAATTAGATCTGTAAATCAGTTTGGCTGTAGCAATGTGTCATTTCCCGTGACAGAGGGAATATGTGTGAGACAGAGAAAAAACATTTCCGTGCTCCTACTGCCCCCATGTGGTTGTTTTGCTTCACCAAATCTGTGTTACAGATGTACCAATATCACATCTGCTGCTAATTCCAAGACCTAAACTTTTAGATCCAGCCAGTACCAAATACCAACTCAATCCATTACTTTTGCTGAACCTTTTACTGAGGTTTTTGGACAAAAGATAATTGAGCTATATGAAAATGATAGAAAAGAAAGCCACTGATCCTGAAAGAGTGAGTGATATGGTGAGGCTGGGCTTTTAGTCAAGGCCGGAAATGAAGGCAGTCTTGTATGTGGATAAGAGAAGTCTATGTCAGAGTCTTATGCCAAATTGGTGTCAAGTCAAAATAAGCATGGGGAAATCAAATCTTGGCCTTCATCAGGTTGTATCAAAAAACAGGTGTCCACAGGGTGTATTATGTCAAGAGATCTAGTGCTAAAATCACCTTTGCTTTTGATTTCTGGTATGTTATACCCTATTTTAGATTGGTATTGGCCCTGTATTCAATCCAGTATTTAGTATCAGTGCCTATTTAGTAATCACTATGAAAGGTCAAATGATGCTTATACTAATGACTTAAAACCAATGACCTGTCCCAATGTGTACAGATAAAGATCGAGCTGCCCGTCCACGTGCATGAGAAACACCACATTCTCTTCACCTTTTACCATATCAGCTGTGAGTTCAGCAGCAAGGCCAGCACCAAGAAGAGAGAGGGAGTGGAGTCACTGGGTGAGTCATTTGAGATTGTGTGTGTGTGTCTGTCTTTATGTGTGTGACTGCAAAATGAATCAGAAAATTAAAAAGAAATCTAAATCACAATCACAAATGAAGTATCCTGGTACTGTTCAGAATCCAGAGCCAACAAATCAAGTTGCATGTCTGAGAAAATTATAGTTATGTGATGGGAGCCCTGACTAGCGATGCGGGCTGAGGCCTTGGCTAGAGTGCTGTTTGGGATCTTATCAGCTGTATGTGGGAGAGCCAGTCCTGTTCATACATGCATAGTAGAGTATCATACAGGACTCCAATCTAGAGTTTTCCACTGGTTGCACTGGTGCCACTCTCTCTTTTTCAGTTTATTATTTCATGTGCTGTAGGACTATGAATATTCAGCAAAATAAATGATAATTTGTCAATATTTTAATTCATGGAAGTTCATGCTGAAGCTTGTTGATAGTCACTGTACATAGGTCTCCATTTTTGTGTTTATACTGTATGTGTCAATGCAAATGTCCCAGTAACTGTGCTGTCCTCCTGTCTCCCAGTGGGCTACTCCTGGACGCCTCTGCTGAAGGACGGCAGGATGCAGTCTATAGAGCTACAGCTGCCTGTAGCTGCCACCCTGCCTCCAGGATACCTGGGGGACAAGAGTCAGGACACCAAGAAGGTATGCGTCAAGCACTGATGTAGTCCTCAGATTCTTGAGGGACATGATTACAGGACATGCTACCTTTTACATTCCTAGGGCTATTTAAACCTATTTAAATCCTCAATATTAATGCTAGAGCAATGCAGTGTAGCTCATATGAAAGTTACTATAGATACCAGTGATATATAGCCTTTATTGCTTAGCATCAAGGAAATGGGCTGTAACACAAACAAAGATTTCCCGACAATCAATAAAGTAAATGTCTGATTCACTCTTCATCAATTTTGTTGAGTTTGTGTGTGCTCTCTATGAGCCAAATATCCATGTACAAAAATATTGCAGATTATATTATCATTACATTGCTTATTTCTTAAAAGCACAAAATGTATGGTTGTATGCTTGTCTGTTTTGAACAGTCCCAACCAGATATCAAGTGGGTGGAAAATGCCAAGCCACTGTTCAAAGTGAAGACCCATGTAGCATCGACGATATACGCTCAGGTACAACACGTAATTCTTCTACCATTTTTCACATACTCGCATACAAAAACATATACAGTGTACATCAAGTTAGCTTGCAGGGAGCTTGGGTGATACTGAAATTGACTGTAGGGTGTACTGTTTCCTCTACAGGACCTGCATCTACACAAGTTCTTCCAGCACTGCCAGCTGATGAGGACGACCTCAGAGGCCAACCTGGCAGAACTCATCAAATATCTGAAGGTGAGATAAGGGACTGCATGGTCAGTCATTTGTGGGCAGGGTCAGATTACAGTGATTGATAACAAGTACAGCATCCATAGCAAGAACTCCTGGTCTTGTAGTGGTTCTGTAGCATTCAATTCCCATTGTGGCATGTATGGTACTGGAAGGCACTTTGGATTAGTGTCCACCAAATTTAATTTTACAACTCTTTATGGCTTCTGCACCATACAGATTCTTGATTCTTTAATTTGTTTGACTATACCAACATATAAAATACATGCTTACATACATTGATAGCAGGAGACGTTCGAGAGTCCAACCAACCAATTTCAGAGCATAAAATGTCTTCAAGTCACTATATAATATTAACAAAACTTCTAGTGAGGCAAAACTATTAGGGTTTAGGCCTTGACAATGATTTTGTTTATTGATGAAAAGAATCATGTTTCTGCACTCTTTAGAAATGTTGACATGGTCGTTCATTTAGTATGTATTCCAAGTAGAACTTAAATAACACAACCCTGCCCCGTTGTTGCCCTTGTTTTCACTATGATTCTTCATCCAGCACCCCAGATACTCATTTTTATTTTTTCTCCATCCCTCTCTTCCTCTCTTCCTCCCTCTTCTAGTGCCTGCATGCCATGGAAACTCAGGTTATCATCAACTTCCTGCCTACTGTGCTGATACAGCTGTTTGAGGTGCTCACAACAGCAACCAAAGAAGCCCACGAGATCGCTGTCAACTCTCTCCGGTCAGTAAGATGTGGCTATAATTTGTATTTTGTTTAGTATTTTTAAAAAATATTTTTGTAATGTTTTTTTTTTTAAATATTAAAAAAACATGTCTCATAAAAATAACTAAAAATAAAACTCAAAAGTATAGTGTGGCAAGTTCTACCAATATTTCTGTAACGCTTCAAAGGGCTTAGAGTAATTCACTGCCGTGCTCTGTACCCTTAGTGTGATCATTCACGTAGTCTCAAGATGTCACGAGGAAGGACTAGAACACTACTTGCGCTCTTTCCTTAAGGTATACCACTGACACAAACACGACGGCATCTTTCCGTACACTACCTGCAAATGACATCAGAAAACAATTGTAAAAATTAATTGGCTCTCATCAGTTGGTGGTGAAGAGTTGATGGTATTTGTCTTATGTTTCAAAGAGCACCCTGTGTGTGTTGACCTGTGTGTTTTCTGTCCTCCAGTATGTGTTTGTGACCAGCAACCCTGTGTCAGGGAACTCAGCGACCACTCATGAGGTGCTGGCCACCGCAGTCACAGCCATCCTCAAGCAAACTGCTGACTTCAATACCAGCAATAAACTGCTCAAGGTGTGTTTCTTTACCTGTATTTGTTTTTATCACCCAGTCGGTCCAGTCAAGTAACTGTAGTACCAACCTTGAACACCAGGTGGCTTGCCTCTACAATGACTAATCATGTCCCCAAAACAGAAAGTGATACCATACCAGTTCCACAGAAGTGTTTTGACGTGCATGAAGCTATATGAACAATACTTCTTATCTTGCTAAGCAAGTCACTGTGAATAGCCACATTATGAGTCATATCGAGCATGTCTACATCAGACAAATTATTGGGCAAACTTGCTTTAGGTTCCTTTTCTTTTCTAGGACTGTTACATACCAGGGAATGACAATAAAAATCTTACTACCATCCTTTGTCTTTACTTGACTCTTTTACAGTACTCCTGGTTCTTCTTTGAAACCATGGCCAAGTCCATGGCCCAATACCTGCAAGAGGGCAACCGGATGAAGGTTTGTATTTAGTGGCTTGGTCTTGGTCAAGCTGCAGCTTCCTTCACACAATAAACAATGAGCAGTCTTCCATCACAGGCACTTAAATCCTGAGGAGTGTGTGTGTGTGTGTGTGTGTGTGTGTGTGTGTGTGTGTGTGTGTCTGTGTGTCTGTGTGTCTGTGTGTCTGTGTGTCTGTGTGTCTGTGTGTGAGATTGCGTTTATGATTGTGTACATATTTGTGCTTAGATGTATGTGTCTTTTCATGCTGCAGTGTCCAAAATTTGTTTTTTGGCTCACCTGCTAATAGTTGCTAAACTAAAACTAAACTACCAAGAATATTTTTACCAGCCATAATAATTCATATATTTTTTTCATAGAAATATGTCACCCTTCCCAGTGCTATTTTGTGGATAGAATCAGGTACTGTGTTAACTTAGCTTGCTTACGGATGAAGTTTTTAATTCATCATGAAGTGCAACAGAATTACAAAAGAAAATTTTGTTTTGTTTTATGTTATGTTTATGACAAATTTTAACAGCATTTGTTCTGTTATACAGCATGCACAATTTGAAGCTTTGCTGGCAACACTACTTGAATTTAAATGACTATTATAGGAATCTATTATTGGCATGGATCTCTTCTCTGTCAACTGGTAAAATGTCACTCTTCCCACACCAGCTTTTTGTCTGTCTTTCTTGGGGTAAGAGGAGAACACCCACAATAAGAAAGAGTTTCTCTGTGTTGTGGAATGTCTACTACTGTTAAAATACAGTTGACTTATGATCTGCATCTAGAAAGTAATGTCTGTATTCCATCCTGATAATGTGTTGGGCTATTTTGACATGCTTTTTCAGCTTGTAATGATGCTGAGACACATGTCATTCCTTCTCATGTCTTTTCTGTTGTACTGTATGAACAATATTGTAGATGCCGCGAGCCCAGCGTTTCCCAGACAGTTTCCACCAGGCCGTCCAGTCCCTGCTGCTATCCATCATGCCCCACATCACCATCCGCATTGTGGAGATTCCAGAGGAAGCACGCTGTATCAACCTCAGCCTAGCCACCTTCATCAAGGTCTGGAGCCAAAGCACACAACATTAATTCCACTCCATTTAACTTACTAAATGCCATTTGTGGGGCTTTTTCGCAAAGTTCCTTATTTTACCCAAAGAAAATCTCACTGCTCTATTGTCTCATCGCTCTGAGGCAGTAGGCAGTCATAGTGGGAATCAAACCCCTAACCCTGGATAGTATTCATTCCATACTCACCCATTGTACTGCACAAGACTACACTTAACCTTCAATGTAAAAGTATATGACATGACATAACACTTAATTTATTATTTGGTTAGTTTGTAAGAGAGCTAGGACACATAACTGTGTGATCTGAAAGATTCAAAGTAAGCCTTACCCTATTTATTAAAAAGAATGTATCTCTTTAATTGCAGCTTTACCAAGTGATACCTTTTCCAAAAAACTGGCATACCAAATAATATCCTTCATTAGGGATTTTTAAAATTAATTCCCTTCCTGTTTTGTTACTTCAAGCGGTTGTTGTTACTTTGAAATAAGCTCCAGAATATAACCACCCTGTTTTTGAATGTCATTCTTAATGTGATGTAAGTTTCTTTAGTCAAGGATTAGGCTCATCCCATGTCCCTTAGCAGTATGTGTCTTACACACCCCTCCTCTCTCCTCAGAGGTGCCTGACCTTCATGAACAGGGGCTTCGCCTTCAGCCTGGTCAATGACTACATGTGTGGCTTCAGCCTCAAAGATCCCAAGGTACACTCACCACACTGCAGGGCTAAGCTTGGCTTTGTGCCAAGCCCAAAATCATTAAGAAAACTTCTGTGACATAATCTAATCTAATCTAACATACTGATATTCTGTGCAGAAGAAGACAAGCGTAGGTGAGAGGTTGGGTAATAGACTGCGGTGAGTGAGGGCCAAGCAAAACACTAGAGGATCCAACGGCTTTTAGTCATAAAGTTATAAAAGCACTGAAAGTCTGCAATGACAAAGCCTTGGTAAAACACAGTCAAACAAAGGCACTGTACAACAGACACTGTGTGGTAACCCTTGTGTTATGTTACCTGAATACACACACACACACACTCACACACACTCACTGACTAATAAATTAAAACACATCCACCCAGCAGGCTTTGTTTAAGGAGCCTGTCAGCAATGAGGAGTATTATATTTGTGCACTGTGGCAGCTGTCTGATAACTGTGAGTGTGCATGCGTGTGTTTGTGTTTGTGCCCATGCGTCTATGTGTTTGCCCCCAGGTGCTGACTGAAATGAAATTTGATTTCCTGATGACTGTGTGCAACCACGAGCACTTCATCCCGCTCAACCTGCCCATGGCATTTGGGCGCACCAAGCTTCAGAGGGTACAAGGTGAGGGTCAAATGTCACATTCTGTCTCCCATCAACCTGCATTATGCATCCTACCACACAGAACCACTGCCCAGCTCTCACATCACCCCCTCATCCTCGACCACCACCACCACCACCCTCACACACCCCTCCTTACCTGCATCCACCACAGTGCCTCCCCTATTAACCTGCCTGATTGGTTTGGCCAACTAAAACTCATATACAATAATAAATAAAACAATAATCAAGCGAGTCAGGTGGTATCAGGCTACTCATAAATGTCATTACTGTAACCTCTAGTTACATAATGAGTTATTCCAACACACACGCTAATAATGGATATTAATTTACACCCCCACCAGTAAAAAGCAGACAACTGTGTGCTGTGGAAATACTGCATGGAATGTTCATATTTTTACCCGACCCCCTCCCCAATTCTTTATTTTTACTTTCCCCTCTCTGTTTTTTTATGTTTTGCTTGTGGTCAGATTTTATTTCGTACGCAACGGAGCTTTTTGGCGCAGTAGGTAGGTGATGCCCACCGCACCATACATCTACGCCATATTTGCTACCGTAGGCAAAGTGTCTGCACATGACCGCTCTTTGTTCTGACCTGCACTAATCTACCGTCCTGCCAGCCCCCCTGTCTCATAGGATGCCCATTCACTCCCACTTGCACTCAGCACAATGCTAATGCTAATGTTACGCTAATGCCTTCATTCACCGGCATACCTACTGCTTGCCTGCCAGGGCCTGTGCCTGTGCCTGTGCCTATGCGTTGTAATGCAGTTGGGCTTGGCTGTTGTGGGAATCGACTGACACTCCCCTCTAAATGCTTGGCTAATTCAAAGACGTCACACTGATCTTTCATGAAGCGGTGTGTTTCTCTGTCTCTCTCCTCTCTCTGCTTCTCTCTCCTTCTCTCTCTTTCTCTCTCTATCTGTCTGCCTCTCTCTCTGACAGTAGAGCACTTAGATAACTAAGAGATAACTTTAGAGGGTAACTCAGCTACCAATCTGCGTTGGCCTGTTTTACGTTAAACACATCATTATTATAAAACTGTTCAAATTGATAGGTTTGTTCCGATTTCTCTGATTCCCATTAATTTATTGATATAGACTAGACATAATATATATATATTTGTTATATATGGACATATATAACAAATATATATCGTATGAATGAAATTGATAAATATGACTAACGCAGGTTTCTCTCTGAATTCCCCTCTTCTCCATGTGGTGTTGATGCATCTAAGTAACAGTGATGCCTGGAGAATGAGTGTGTTATGTGGTGTTGACATACTGTTGAATATTGGTTTGGGAGTGTAAGGGAAATGTGGCATTTGTGTCAATGCACAGTTTTCCCTCTGCAGTGTAGATTGCCTGTGTGTACAGTAACTTTCATGTTCAAGTCAGAGAATGGACCCTATACACCCTATTTTGGATGCAGTTATGCATATAATGTGTCATACACAGGTATAGATACCCCACAGTCCAATATTTGACTTTAAGGACACACCGATACTGTTTCACTGCTACTACCAGTGAACTAAACTTGAAGTAATGACAAAAGTGATTAAGAAATAACTCTGCATTGGAGGGATCCAGCATCCAAAGGACATACGGTCAAGTTACCGTGCTTTTACACCTGACATTTTACACATCACATAATCTTAGCCTAAAGTAGTAACACAAAACCAATGCTAGTATCAACATCAGGCAGCCCTTCCTAGATTACTGACACTTCAATTCTGACCCAACCACAGAACAGAGCCTGGAGTTCAGCCTGACGGAGGACTACTGCCGCAATCACTTCCTGGTTGGTCTGCTGCTGAGGGAGGTGGCCAAGGCCTTGCAGCAGGGGCCCGAGGTTCGACAGCTGGCTGTGGCTGTGCTTAAGAACCTCCTCATCAAACATGCTATGGACGACCGCTATACAGCATACAAGGTGAGGATTGAGGGTGCTGGTGGAGGAGGTTGACGGGGGAGGGAAAAGAGAGATGGCAAGAGATGAGAAAAAGAAATAGAGACACAGAGGGTGGGATTGAGATTCTCTGTTCAAAATAAGTAAACTCTTTCTGGGGGGATGTGACTATCATAGGACTGGTGGTGAATGAATGTCAGATGTCATGCTTCTCCTCTCCCCTATTTAAATCCTTCCCAGAAGCAACTTTCTGTTCACCATCAGAATAGAATGATATTCAGGTCTAGTTTCAGGTTTGTGCAGGATAGAGCGCACACTAAATCACCACAATGCATGGCCACTAATGGCACTGGCAAGTTCAGGCAAGCAAGGGAGAAGGTTTTCCTTCCTAGAATCTCAAATCAGATCAGAGAGCACTCCAATTATAAAGGGCCCTTTAGGGTGCAAGGGTGCCAGCCTTTGTGTATTAGTCTTACAGCTGAAGTACGTGCTTGCAATTAGTGATGAAGGGCAGTGTTTGCCATACAATGTTAATATTTGGACCCGTCCAGGTAAATTAACAGCCTAAATCCTAAATTGTTATTTAGGATTCATTTTTGGTGCCATTGTGCACAAAGCTTGCGTAATTCATTGCACCTATCACATCTGTGCTTGAGTCATGGTGTGTCTGTGCCAAACTGAATGGAAAGTCGGACACACA
>CABFOQ010032880.1:0-10460 GCA_900660455.1 Gephyroberyx darwinii
TCCTTCCCGCACCACAGGGCCACGTTGAGGCTCTCCGAGAAGTTCATCCTTCTCCTCATTCTCAGTGCCTTCATCACCTTATGCTTCGGGGCCTTCTTCTTCCTCCCGGACAATTCCAAGCACAAGCGCTTCGACCTGGGCTTGGAGGACGTGCTCATCCCACACATTGACTCGCCCAAAGGGGGGAAACATGCCGCGGGGCAGGTGGTCATACATGGACAGGGAGGACATGACGAGCACAGACACAGGTAAGGATGAACGGCAGGAAGTAGATCTTTGTTCAGGGTTTCATTTTTTTTATTGGTTTTTGCTGCTCAGCAGAGATATTACAGTCTGTACTTTAAATGGTTGGGAGGTGGGGGTGTTGTGGGGTTGACCTGTTGAGTTACTTCAATTACTCATGGATTTGTTAAAGAAGTTATTACTGGGGCTTTTCTTTTTTGGTTTACAGCAATATCGTGTGACCTGACACACAGACACATGTGACACACTCTTAGGCTATGAAAGCAGGTCTTCAGCAGCCGGTTATAAAACACCGGGGTGTGTCGGGAGTTTGTAGAGAGAGCAAAACCTGAACCTTTCTTAGGTGCGCGTCAGCACAATGATTCCTTGCTACTTCCTGCTCCTCTCTCTGTGCAGTGGGTGTTGCTCTGAAGATTTTCACACCTTGTGTTTTCATTGGGTGTTATTTTTTCTTGTGTTGTTGTGTAACAGAATTTATTTTATCACCTATCGCCACAGTGTTCCTTGCTGTCCCACGGGTACACATGGTGGTACTAGATGAACTGGAACATAAGCCATTTGAAAAGCTTTTGTAACCGCTAAACAGGTTGGGAAATGACTGCCAGCCATGAGCCAAAAGCTGGTAAATGTTGGTTGTGGCTGCTATGTCTGTCTATATATATATGGTAGCAGGGTTTTTCCTGGCTCAGAATAGGGCTTCGGTGGTTGACCACCCATGTGGATCAGTGCGTGATGCATGGTTGAGCGAAATCTGCTAGGGGTCCGGCTAAAGCTTTTGGTGGTACCTGCAGGATCCATACAGGCCATATGCCAACGCTGATGCCTGTAACTGTTGATTACAGGCTCTGGATGAAGATTCAAGGATTAGGACGGGTTTATCAATCAATTTATGTATGAAAGGCACACGTGATTGAAAATAAAGCAGAAATAAACCTTCAACAGTATAAATGAACTCTCAGGAACATCAGAAAAGAAGAGAGTCTGTATAATGTGAAATAAACGGTGAATTAAAAACTGGGTAGCCATCGTTTAGAGTTTCCCCCGTTCTAAAATCTAATCCTATTTGGCTAGTGGAGGGCGGCTAAGTTAGTTTCCTGCCCTGTGGCTAAATGTAATTATCTGCTGACTGAAATTATTAACAATTCAAGTTGTTTTTGATGACCTACGCCAATCCAATGAGGACTGGAGAGTATTAATGTAACTCTGACAAAGCTAGAAACCAAGGAAACCAAGTTAAGGTTGTGATGAAATACCAGTTAACATGAGGTGGTGCTTCATAGACAAGGAATGGGAGACGGCTGTTAGGTGCCTGTGCCCAAGATAAAAACAAACCTCTAGACATTTCTCTTTAAGAACAGGGTAGTGTTTGGTAGATTTCAGACCAAAAAACAAAATAATTGCACAACAAAATGTGTAAGAAGTCAACAGATGCACAAACCTTGCAGCATGGTGGCTGCAGTGCCATCAGTTCCCAGCAGCAAACGTTGCTACCTTGATCCCTAGAAAACCACCCAGGGTACTTCCAGTCACCCTCTCAATGTTTCCGATTCCCTCTCCACAGAGCTGTACATCTGTGACGCATCGAGGGACAAAGTCTTAATTTGTTTCGGTGGCTGTAATTTAGTGCTACCACCTAATTATTTGTCAATGTTAAAAGAGCGTATGAAAGATGTTCATTAAATAGGAGTTTTGAGAAGAGAGGCGGGTTAAGTCTAGATTAATGTTTGTTCCTGAAAGGCTTTTATTTCCCCACACGATGATTTCCACACTGTTTTACCTCTCTCTGCCCCTCCCTATCCGCTAAACAGGGATTGATCACTTTTTGCTTTCTAGTTTCATATATGATTATAATACAACTCCATAACCTATGGATTTGTTACTCAGCTTGTGCTTACATGTGCATTATTTGTAGTGACAAAAAATACATGGGGCCGAAATGAAACAACCATAAAAAGCCTAGCAGCCTCTGGAAGAGGACATACCGTAAAGGTCTCATACATGGTGGAGGAGGTGGTCATTAGTTTTCCCGAGCAGTGGGCTAGGTGTTAAAAGCCATTTCTCTAACCGTTGCACAGTGGGGACCATTGAATGTTGCCTCCTCGTCCCCTGTGGGGCCTTTTCATTTCTTCATTTGTCACAGAAAGCTTTCTACGGTTTCGCGATGCTGCCCGCTCGAAATAACCTATTTATTGTCGTCGGGTGACTCAGAAGGAGCAGACGGTATTGAGCTTAAGTGGTGCTGTGTGTCATTGCAGGGACCGCAAGAGTCCTTTTGAAGCATAAAGGGGAGAAGGGCAGGAGGCTCGGAGATGTTTCATGGCTCTCCAGAGGTTGCAATCCATAGCAGGGATGAGCAGAGATAGGATACGGGGCTGGGTGGAGCTGCAGCGCCCTCCCTCAGACTGGGAAGTGGCTAGGTTGGATTTGGTGGTATGGCGCAAACCCACCGGCTGCTGTTTTTCAAATGATGCCAATTAAACGTTGAAGATAGCAAGTTTTCAATGAATCTCAGGCAAGCAACTCTCGAAAAACATGCATCCAAATTTGTTTGAAAGATGCCGCCGACATGTTTCGGCACAAAGGCTTTCCCTGGGTGCATCAGTACCGAAGACTGGCTCACTCTAGTTCAACTTTGCTATTGCATTGGGAGTAAACCTTGCAGTAGCGAAGTTGCAGCCAAAGCTGATAGTGATCACTCTCACATAAATGAGAAAAATGATGGCGGTTTAAAAACATTTACCTGGTGTATTTTTCTCACAAAATCATCCAGTTCAGTTCTCCAGGGTGTCACACGACTTAAAAAAGTCACAATAAATATCTGATTGTATTTAAAGGTTATGGACCAAAGTGACGCTGAGCAGCCTCCCAATGCCGATGCATGTCCTCCTCACATGACCTTGGGATGACAGTTTCAGTAATACCTCCGAGATCTTTTGAAATTAGAGTAAAAAAAGTCCTGAAATGCTCCCTATACGTTCAACCTCCCGCGAGCATTTGTGTGTTTTCTTTCTTCCCTTTGCCCCATCGCAGCTTAGGGAAATGTATTCAGCGTACCATTTTGTACGGCTGACTCGGCTGTTGGTGAAAACATCATTGTGTCCTCCGGAGTATAGGGTTCAAACAGCCTCCGGAAAATGAGGCGCACTAGCGTTTAAAGGGCCCCCCAGGAGCACACACGGGCCTCTAGTAATTTCACCTTTACTTTATTTGGCCACAGAAAACCACGCCGCCGACCACCTCTCCGTTTACAAGCGCGCCCTGTTAATAATTCCTTAAAAGCTTTTCGAGAGAGCGAAGCTTATTATCCCATTTGCCACGGGGTTTCCTTCATTTGTTCCGGTGAATGTTTTGAGATATTGACGATAATCCAAAAGGCCTGAGAATGTGGGTAGAGCACCGCCTAGCTCCCCAGACATCTGGCCTGGTGCTGTTGGCCCTGCCGAGTTACTGCATTCTGCTTTCGGAGCTGCCTGAGGGGGTGTTGCACTTTGGCAGCGTTCAGGAAGATATATGTTTAAATTCTTTTCTGCTGATGGATTTAGTTTGCTATCCTAAACACGAGCAGGCAGCTCTACAGTTGCTCACTTATTTAGGCCTCTGCTTTATCTTGATCTGAGTGGAGAAGCAGTTTTACCTTTGTAGAGAGGCTCACATCGGCCAGTATGGTCGGCTTTGCACAGGAATGGGAGACTGCGTTTATGAGTAATTCATAACAGACTGCCCAATATTTAACACAAAAACATAAATAGCATATAGTTCATACTCCTGTGAAGCAGTACACTTTGCCTGTAGGATTTAGCAGGAACATGTTTTGACAAGGTAAAATAAAGCCATTTTAACATAACCTGCAAGTGTCAGCTTTGGTAAATTTAATTGTACTGAATTGTGAACATGTGCAGACTTCTACACAAGGATCCCGTGACCTAAACATGTTGAGATGAAACGAGTGATAACGTGTGATAATTGATTGTAGTTTTCATCACAACGTCACTGATTGACATGTTTCCATCATGAAAACATCACGAGCTCAAGCCCAAAAAAGCGCCCAGGGTAAAACAGCGTTCAGGTTTACATGCACTGCAATGCATCTAATACATATGCAGCGGGATGATTCAGCAGTAATGGATTCTCTCGTTTGACAAGAATGAACGTTCATACTACAGCACCTTAATTGACGCATTAAGTGTGATGGAGGGATCTCAGCAGACAAAATTATAGGACCTATTCAGGATTGACACTCAGAGGCGTTGTTCAGTCAGAGGCTACATAAGCAGGAAGATGAAGCCGTCAGAGAAGTCTCACTTTTTACTTGATGCTTACTGACCTACTGCTGCATTTTGCCTCCATCCACAAGAAGATTGTTTGGGGGGGAAAAAGTCAAGTTTTGCTCTTTTCAGCTGTCGGAAGTTGCAAGGAATGGTCTGGTGGCTAGCTGCTTGACTGTGGAGGATGTTGTATAACAGTCAAGGAAATAGTCTGCATTACTATTGCAGGATGGACGTAGGGTAAATGCCTGAAGAGAGACCTTGTCTACTGCTATTGCATATTTTCGTTCAGATGGTCAGACAGATGTTAGGTAGGCCGCTTGAAAGTGGAATAGAAATGAAAACCTTTGAATGGCTTTCTGCTGATTTTACTCGAAGAAATCACCTTTGTCTAACGCTCAGTGAGGCTCAGTGATACTGTGAGTCCATTAATGATCTAGCCTTCGTTTCGCTTTGGTCTGACTCTCTATAGGATTATTCAGTAGCAATACTCATATTGAGAAAGGGTAAGTGGAGATGTTGACAGAGGCAGTGACATTTCAGCAATAGCATGGCCCTAGGCGGTGTACAGTAGCAATGAAGAAAGGTGGAAAAAACCATTGAGAGTCCTCGTCGTATGATCAGACACGAGGAGAACTTGCATGTTATTTAGCGTTAAATATGGACTTTGAACGTTTTGATATCATCTGAGAAGCAATTTGTCTTGCAGCACAGTCCATAAGGAACAAAGGCATGCATAGACGCCAAGCCTGCCATGTCTATCGGCATCTAGGCTACCAGTAATCATGTGGGCAAGTCAAGAAACATTTTGTTCGCTGCTCTCTGAAATGCATTTGCAGTTGGCCTAAATTTGTGGCCTAGTTGCTGATCTCGCTGCACAAGTGGTAAGCCTGGATCCTATACTTAGTGTATACAACTTTCTTCTGACCACTAAGGCTCGTGGATTCAGAGTACCGTCTGCTAGTTTTAGAGTATGGTGTTGGCTGCCAAAGTGGCCGGTAGATCTGACAGACTTGCCAGCCAACACCAAGATTAACTAGCATGCTGGAGGGTAGTGCATCTGCAGTGGTCCAATTAGGTCTGCACAGTATTGAGGTGTGTTTGTGTTTTAATTGTTTTTTTAAAATGCTTCATGATATGATCGCTGTTTGGATTGCGATACTTAAGGAAACAGCCTTTCCTATACACCTTCATTCACCAGCACTTGAGAATATGCTCAGGATTTACTCAGTGTCAATTTAATGAAGAGTTTTCTTCGATGTGCAACTTAATTTGTTGGCTAGGGATTCTGCACAGCACTGAAATACCTTGTTCAAGATGCTGTCAGGAACGCATTTCCATCTGAGAAAAAAATTGGCGCCTCTTGCGATTTGGAAATTGCTGTAGTCAAGACTGCGATGTTCTGTTTGGCCTCTGTATGGGTCTTCCAGTGGACTTTCCTGGCCAATCACATGGGTATGGATGGTTCATACAATGCCGTCATGCCTCCTGCTACTCTTTCCAGTCTTATCTCTAATATGCTGAAAACTAACAAGATACTGAAGGAGGGTGGGCTGGCTTCCTGAGGGTGTGAGATAGAGGGAGGAAGCCATCTGTAAAGAACAAGCTCCGCCGAACCTTTTAAGTTATTTCTCCCAACACCTTTGTGCAAAGGTGTCACCCTGTCTTCACCCACGTCTAACCCCTTACATCATGTGGTTTCTGCCCGCAGGACACCCAACACTCAGCTGTGGTTGGGGGTGAAAGGCTCTCTGTGAAAGCCTAGACCACGTGATATTTACTGGGCAATTTGAGAAAACTAGCTCTGGGCAATTTGTAGTTTGACACTGGATGAAATGCTCTAAGATGTTTCTGGACAAAAGCTGACAGCTCTTGCCATTCGATAGGCAGTTTGACATCGCGATCTGTGAACATTTTAAGGGGTGAGCAACAGCAAAAAACAGAAAAGTGGAGCAGCTGTGGGTGGCAGCGCTCTTGACAAGAGGAGCTGACGTCACGTCGAGCACTGAGAATCATGCGTCGATAGCTTTTGTGTATCCCTACTTCACGCCCATTTGCAGGTCGCTCTCAGAATGGGCTACGGCACAATCGCTGGTTCTGTAGCTCAAGGGGCACCGACACCGTCGGGGTTAGGGGTTTGATTCCTGCTGGGGCGACCCACGCTTGCACAGTGCACAACGGAGCGTAAGCCCCTTCGGATAAACGCGTCCCCTACATGGCTCGTGTTATGCTGCGTTCAAACACAGCTAAAGGGAAATGTATTTGCACAGCCCGACCTCCTCACACTGCACCCCCCCCCCTCCCCGTAATGGGGTTTACTGCCATGGCTGCAGGTAACTCGGTCTCACCACTTATTGCCTTGCCAGTTATTGTTAGTGTTGTAGGGCAATAATTTAGCGTCTGCGCTCTGGTACTGCCATAAATCTGAGTTCAGCTCCTGGGTGATGGGTAAGGCCGGGGCCGACGTCAGGGCGGACTTATTTATCATGTTTAGTGTGATCTTAGAAATCATTTCTGTGTTTCCATGCATCGTTCTCCTGACGCACGCAAGATAAGTGTGTGTGTGTGTGTGGTGTGTGTGTGGTGTGTGTGAGAGCACTGAGACTCATTGCAAAAGCAACACCAGCATCTCTTCCAATCACACACAGCATCATGCTAGCTAGAAAACACCCCT
The DNA here is from genome assembly GCA_900660455.1 of Gephyroberyx darwinii. Taxonomy (NCBI): domain Eukaryota; kingdom Metazoa; phylum Chordata; class Actinopteri; order Trachichthyiformes; family Trachichthyidae; genus Gephyroberyx; species Gephyroberyx darwinii. Next base: position 7,183 of record CABFOQ010032880.1, read on the forward strand.
AGGTCGTGCTATCGGTGCAGAGGTGTACGGGTGTTTGTGACTCACCTCCATAAAAGCTTTTCAGACATCCAGGGCTGTTTTAGTTTCTGTTGAAAGGCTAGCGGGCTGAAGGCGTGGAGCTCCAGGTTGGGTTTTTGCAGCCCTTCAGCGTTGTATGTGAAGCTGCAGCTGATCGGCCTGTTTAGCTCTACTGTGGCTGAAGCTATGACTTTTATTTTCCACGATAATTCATTAGGCCTCTCCAGCTTTATGGGCTCCTAACATTTGGGCTCTTGATGTTTCACTTGACCTTTTTTCTATTTCAAGTACGAGACAAACAATTTCTTGTTCTATTTGTGACATTAACGAAACACATAACTGCGTGTTTTCAGTTCAAATTGCTCGCCAGCCCAGTGATGTCTTGTTAAAGTGCTGTTAATAAAAAGTGTGGTCAGTACACTTATTATGTCCAGTTCACAAAGTACAAAATCCCATTGATCTGTTTCTCTTTAGAGTCGGTGTAGCGCTCTGCTCTTTCAGCGGAGGTACTAGTAGGGCTATCTCCATACCCCTGTTTGTCGTGTACATCATTGGGAAGATGGTTGGTACATCCCCAAATTCACTGGCCCTTTTTTCACTGTTTTACCTCACAACTAGATTTTTTTTGGAGCAGGCTAGACCTCCAAATGATGGCTGGTTTCCTGCCAAAGTGGCTGGCAGGGCAGACTGAATTACCAGCCGCAGCCAAATGTACTTTTGTAAATCTACTACTAAAAAAATAGCTTGTGTTTCCAAACTTGATGTTAGTGCCTCAATTTGAACATGTGAAGTTCAACAGTCTCACTCTGTTTTGCAGAAGTGGTTTGTAATCATATTAGTCGATTCAGAAACGGCCTTTTGGCATTTTGTTTTATCTGCGGAAACTCAATTTTGTCTTAGTTCTTCATTTTCTCTCCAAACCTTGTTGAAACCCAGGTGCCCGTCTCAGCCGGCAGTGTGTTGATCTGCATGCTGTTAAGTTGTTTGGATTCAAACTGTGAGCAAACACCCACAAACTCTCTGATATTAAAGATATAAATAATTCATTTTAGTTTCATTCTGGAGATATTCCTCAGGTGTGACCTTATAAACGGCACCCTTATATTGTTCAGCTGCCCACGGGAAACCAACCAGATAGTTTACACAATCACTCACATTGGTAAAACCTCCATTAGGTGCTCTTTCATAAGCTGCAATGATCCAGGGCCCACACAGTGCACAAATCCACATATTAACCACGTTAAAGCTGCACTAGGCAAGATTTCAACGTAAGACTACACCCACCTTATCAGCTGCAATCAAGAATTGGTGCTTCAGCAGAGGAGAGCGTCCCATCCCCCCTAATTGAGATGGCTTAGATTCACCCTCTTTACCGAACAGCAGTGAAGGAGCGCTCCTTCCAGAGAGAGACTCACCAACGATGGCTGAACATGCTGCGAAAGGTATTTTTCACCATCTCCACCAGGGGCGCGTTCACACGTGCCGTGTTTGAAAGGTTTGAGTTGAACTCTGCAACGTAAATTCTGCGCGTTGTGGGTTTGGATGTGTCGGGATATGTTGTCTGGAAGAGTGTACATAGACATTTTTCATAGTGGGTAAAAACTTCTGCATCTGATGACTGCACATAATTTTAACCCCGGCAACATTGACAACCATTTGGATTCAGCTGAGGATTTGTTTTTCTTTTTATCTACTGAATTCCTGACCAATGAATGAAAGCCATTTGCAAATACATGACTTGTGTTTGCAAATTGTAGTCTGCTTGGTTTGGAGCAGTGTGAAAGCAAATCAGACTGATTGAAAAAAGTAAATGTATCTTCAGGCTGGGTTAGATGAGACTGAGCAAACTGACTAATGGGTGAGAGAGAGCCCCGAGAAGAAATACTTGAGTGTGTAGTGTGCAGTTTACTGATGTCATGTTGAGTGATTTCTGGGTAGTCCTTCAAACTTTCAACAGTTCAGACAGTTCCCTCCATCTGCCGCTTACAACCTGTGAAGATGCCTCGTGCAGCTTTAAGGCCTTATCTGCTGTGGATGCACACATACATGAAGACGTTCTAGCTGCAGGAAATTTAGGAAAAAGATTTCATTCCAAAACTCATATCAAATGGATAGAAATGTGTGTTTTTGTGGGTAAAAGCCTGAAAATAGAGGGCAAGTTAAATGGTTTTACTGTCATATCAGCAGGTGCAGCTGACAGTGACACTTCAAATGGCGGATATCTGGTTTTGGAGTAAAGTAACGTTTTTGTTGGATAGCGTGGTAGCTGGGTTTTGCTAGGCTCAGAAAGCTACATTCACTCATGTTACCTTATGAACATTGACACAGCTACCAGTAGGTGGAAAGGGCTGCTTTGGCGTTTTAGTCTTTTTAGTTTAGTCTCATGAAAAGTCCTCATTCGTGTGTCGTGTGTCAGGAGGTTTCATCCAGCACACTTGGTATCAGTGTGAACACCATGCAAGACGCTGAGTGGAGTTCATCACACATAATCTCTCATTAACACTTTTTATCAGATGTGTTCTCCGTGTCTCATCCCTCTCTTTCTCTGGTTTGTTCTCCATGTCTCATCCCTCTCTTTCTCTGGTTTTGTTTTAGTCATCTGCTCATAATGTTGAACGAGAGAGAGAGAGAGCTGAGTCAAGAATGAGTTGTGACGGCATTACTGATGATTTTTAGCAAAGGCAATATCAGGTCTATATACTGTCTCTCTCTCTCTCTCTATATATATTTATTTATTTATTTATTTTTCTTTTTTTTTCTTTCTGGTAATGTAATTTGAAAACTGCTAAGGAGAAATGCTCTTTGACAATGTCTGTTTTTTCCGAGGGTTTCAACAGTGCAGTTACATTTCGTTAGGTGCTTGGGAGCACCTCCATACGAGCCAGGCTCTGGGCTTGTTTGTTTGTGTGTAACGATTTTTCAATGTGCTTGTTGCCCGGGGGAGTTATGGTCCTCAGGACACAGAGCATAAGGGAAATCAAGTACGCGCTCGTACACCAGCTCCAGGTCGGTGCACGGTGCATTCACATACCAGGAAGCAGCTCGGTAATTGTAGTGGCTACAACACTGTGCTGTGGTAGTTTTTAAACTCCAGCAGAGAAGGGGGGGAAACCTTTTTCCTCACTGGCCATTTTGGCGGGTAAATGCCGATATCATGTAGCCATGGTTACCGGTCTGACTGACCGTCTTTGATGTGTAGAAGAAATGGTGTTGGTTATTGTTTCAAGACGCTGGTGGAGGATACACAGGCAACATGTATT
>CABFOQ010032885.1:0-11261 GCA_900660455.1 Gephyroberyx darwinii
GTAAATCTAATAAACAAGAGCTAAGACAAAAAATAAGTAAATCAAATAAACAAGCGCTAATAAACAAGAGCACAGGCGAATAAGTGAAGACAAATAGTCTAGTGCTAAGAGGAAGGGTCAGGATAGTGTTTCCTGAAGAGGTGGGTTTTCAGCCTGCGGCGGAAGATGGGCAGCGACTCTGCTGTCCTGACATTAGTAGGGAGTTCATTCCACCACTGTGGGGCCAGAACAGAGAAAAGCCGTGACCGGGTAGATCGGACCGCAGGGGCCTCTGAGCGACGGGTCAACCACTGCCTCGAGGCAGCAGAGCGAAGTGGTCGGGCGGGGGTGTAAGGCTTGACCATAGCCTGGAGGTAAGAAGGAGCTGTTCCTTTCACTGCCCTATAGGCTAGCACCAGGGTCTTGAACTGGATGCGAGCTGCTACAGGGAGCCAGTGTAGAGAACGGAGAAGGGTAGTTGTGTGGGAGAACTTGGGGCATTGAACACCAGACGGGCTGCAGCTTTCTGAACAAGCTCCAGAGGTCTGATGGCCGACGCCAGGGCACCAGCAAGAAGGGAGTTGCAGTAGTCCAGGCGGGAGATGACAAGAGCCTGGATGAGCACCTGCGCTGCCTTGTCAGTGAGGAAGGGGCGAATCCTCCTGATGTTGTAGAGGAGGAACCTGCAGGAGCGTGTCACTGATGCGATGTTTGCCGAGAACGACAGTTGGTCGTCCAGGCTGCCAGATGCAGATGTCATCACCAACAGCAAGGCAGTCAAGTAAGAGAAAGGCTGTTTCATCCAAGAATATCATTCTTCCAACTTTTAAAAAGCTGAAATCATTTGGGGATATCGTCTGAGCAGTTCTTCATTCCTGGCTTTGCTGAAGGACATTAAACCCTGCCATCCGGGATTGAGTCACACAGTTTGGATGCGTAGTGCCCCCCTTTTTGTTTGAAATTTGTTTGGAATTTGCACCACGACTTGAAGAGCATAACTTGTTTAGTAAATACACGTGAAACCCCCCAGCATTAGCTCAAGCAACTGAGCAGTAAAAAATCTTACACAATGCAATCTTATTAAATCAAATCTGAATCAATCAACATCTTCTCCTAATGCATCAGTTTACACACTCACAGTTAGTCCAATCTACCTTCCACTGTGGCTCCAGGTGGGATGTCTCTAAAAACCACTGACCCTTACATTACGGATACTAAAAATAACAAGTGACTTCGACAGCAACACACAGGACAGCTGACAATTCACCTGCACCCAAAGCATGGGAATCAGTCACACACACATGCATGCATGCAGAAACACACAAGCAGCTGTTAAAGTAGGATTATTTAAACAATGGTTCAGGGCCCTGAATGGGTCTAAAGCCTTACTCTGGTGGGTCCCCGCACGACAAGAGTACTAGTACATTATAAAAAGCTTTTTCCCAGTTCGACTCAGGACTGGAAAAGTTTCAGAACTGCTTGTATTTGGCGTCAAATATCTGATAGCTAGACAGATAAAAAGTCAGAATGACAGATAGATGAACAGAGAGAGACAGACAAAGATAGGCGGCATGACAGTCATAGTGTCTAAGAGGAACATATTCAGGTCATCGCAATGGTTTTCTAAACATATTTACATGCACTAGTGTGTAATACCACGTGGTCATTTGGACTGGACAGTACAACAGCAAGTAGGTTGGCTGTTCACAAACTCTTATATGGTTATTCTGAAGGCTTCACTTGTCCAACAGTTCCTCAATATCTGTGAAGCTGTAGCATCAATAGTCTCTGCTCTGCTCTCAGGGAATGCACTATATTTGAGTCTGTCCTCTCTTTTTCTCCTCTCTCTCTCCTCTCCTTCTGCCGTCTCTCACTTTCTCTCTCTCTCTCTCCTGTTTCCAGGCCAGTCTTTTATTTTTTTTCTTCTCTGTTCTTGCAGGTTTGTGCTCAGTGGCCCAGTTCTGCCTCAGACGCCCTGGTACATCTCCTCTTTCTGTCTTCCCCCTTTCTCTCTTTTTTCTTCATTTTTGCCTCTCTCTCTCCCTCTACGCTCTTCCTCTGTCTGTCTCTCTTTAACTTTTTCCTCCATCCCACCCCCTACCAAGAGACAGAAAGGGAAGCCATCTTAAATCTAACACAATATTTTTGTTTCCCATCCGCATGGGTGACTCATTCTAAATCCATTTTCAAACTCCAGAAATTGATTCAGTGGAAAGATAAACTTCACATCTCACATTTGAGAGCTAGGAAATCCCCACGGACTCTGTTTTCTGGTCCAAATGATTCTAAGTCATTCTAGGAGGAAAAAGCAGAAGATTACTTTATTTGCTTTGTTGCACAACTGAAATTGGTCCTTTTACATAGACAAACACCTTACACACACATATCCCACACATATTGATTACTTCAGAGAGGTGAGACCACAAGCTCTACATCTACGGCAGCCAGTTGCTCAAGGGCACCTCAGCAGGGTTGATGAACACTATACGTTATACTAGCAGCCCTCCTCCTCAGCGGGCTGTGACCTGGAAGAATGCTCTACATTAAAATGCTCCACTGTGGGCTGAACTAAAGACCCTACAATATCAGTCAAGGATGCACCAGGTATCAAGATGTTTGAGCTTGTTTTATGGGGGGCATTGAGGTCCACGAAGATCATTTTACGAATCACATGTCAATGTCACACAGCAGAGTGTGATCACTGCCACTAATCGCTAGAGCCATTTGAATCGGTCCAGAGGAGCATTCAGCTACATGGAGCAGTAAACCTCAACATGAATGAAGCTTCCATGCCGGTATCTGTAGCCAATTCTGGAATTATATTATATATATATTAGACATCATGTTACTTCATGTTCACCAAACTGTAGCTGATGCATGCAAACGCTCTCTAATAAGAAATCAAGTGTTCCAAATTGTTGGTTTAAATTGTTGAATGCACCTCGAATGCCATTCGAACGTACAGTAACTACTCAGTCCTTAGTTTAGTTCAGAATGGGAATGAACTAACATGTGCCTTTGTGAAATCTTTTCCTAGGGTACATGTTAGCTCATTCTTAGTTGTGTAACAAAACGTGTAGTATACAACATTGTGACCATATGGGAGGTAACTGAGATCCCAGCAAACTGTGGAGACTAATCTGAAACCCAGGGAGGGAGGGAGATAGCTTTCTAATTCAGGCAGAGGATGGCAATGACTATGTGTGTGTGTGTGTATGTTGTATTTTAGGTCACCTTGCCATGCTGGTGTACCAGCAGCTAGTCCAACGCTCTGAGGCAGAAGGAGAAGAAAGGAGAAGGGGGCAGAGCAGATATACAGTACACACACACACACACACACACACACAATTACAGCGGCATCTTACAGCCTCATACTATTGACCTAAAAGCTATGATCTATTCAGATATCATACTAACTACATACTACCCTGAAAAATGGCTGGTATCACAGCTATGGTGCCCACCAACACTGCTAAACTGCCCTTGAGCAAGTCACACACAAAAAATGCTCCAGGTGTGCTGTTCAGCGGCTGATGCCTGCGCTCTGTCCTCTGACCTGAATTGTATGTGCATGTGTGTGGGGTGATATGTTATGTGTATCTAGTCAGGGGTGTGCGAAAAAGAATCTCCCCTCTGGGGATCAATAAAGTATGCTTTCTTTTCTAGATGTCATTTCATGTGTGGTTTCATCCAAATCACCTTACAATACCACCAGGGCATAAACTTTACTGGGAAAAGAACCTCCAACCATACTTGCCAATCTTGAGTCCAGAAATAAGGAGATTTTCAAAATGTATGACATTATATATATAATGTGTATGTAGAGACCTTATTTCAACATTCTGGCGACTTTTTGTGGATAAAAAATGCATCTGCATTTCCTCCAAAAAGTTATCCTAGAAACTGAAACTTGAGACCAAAACTTGCAGGCATATTTCTTTTTCTTCAACCTCTCAATTTCTTTTTTGCAGTATATGCGCATTTGGCTCCAACCACCACTGAGCTAACCATAGAGACATTACACATTTTTGGTGTAACATATTTTGCTGACTGTTTAGAAACAGCCGTGCTAGTATAGGGCCTAGATCACTATTTTTTATCAAATATAGGCCTAGTAGATGATCAGATTTTGAAATTTGATCAAACTATATGAGAAAATCAGGAGAAATGACACCATGGGAGAACACCAGGAGAGGGGCATGACAATCAGGAGTCTCCCGGTAAAATTGGGAGGGTTGGCAAGAAAGCTCCCAACCCTGACAGTATTAGTGCCTCTACTCACTAAGCTGCAGAGACTCGGTGTGGGGAAGGGCTCTGTTTTTCAGCCCTGCACCGTCATGAATGGAAAGTTTAGACTTCATTACTCTATCTCATTAAAGAGTAGAGAAACACACACACACACATGCACACACACACACACACACACACAGTCCTGACTGTACAGAACAGTTCACCTTCACCTGGAAAACTCTGTGTCTATACACACTGTGAGACCTGCTGCTATCTGGAGCAACCGCTCTATCTTTCTGTCATCTCTCTCTTTCTCTCTCTCTCTCTCTCTCTCTCTCTCTCTCTGGCCTGGAATCAATCTCTCTTTTTTAGAGCCAACTGATAGCTGTGCATGACTGTCTGGATCTCTATTCATCCTTTCACCTGATCTATCACCGCCTTCTGCCTCCCCTCACTCTTCTCCCCTCTCCCCCTGTTTCTTCTTCTCTCTCTCTCTCTAAATAATGAAATATACTTTTGCATGAAAACTGCATTACATCTCAGTTATATTTTAGGCTTTTAGCTGGTGCCCTCATCCAGAGTGGCTTCTGCTAAGGTGGGGTTCAGCGTCTTGCTCAAGGACACTTCAACAGTGGGCCAGTCTCTCTAACCACTGGCTCACCCTGCTGAACACACCTGCACTTTTCTGAATTTTGTTCTTGCATTGCATTACTGTTTAATTTCCATAAAAACCTTAAGTAAGTTTTATCCCTAAAGCCTTCCTTAACAGTCCGTGGAAATCGAGCAGTGAGCAGTTGCCATGGTAACCAGGGACTCAATTGCAGTGGTATGCCTAAAATTACCATAAAACACTAATTAAAAAAGCCTTGGCTAAGGGCCCCGTTTGATGAGCTTCATGCAGCAGTCCTGAACCAATGGAATACCTAACTGGGAATAGGATGCTTTTCAACACCCATTGTGTTGTAGCATAATGTTGCATAATTTGGAGGACTAAAGGTAAAATGTGCAACAATAATGTAGCAAAGTGGAGGTCTGATCAGTGGAGGTAGAGTAGGTGGCTCTGACATGCCAGATTTTGCCCCCTAGAGGTGACTGAATTCAGGGAAACTGACCTGCCCCCCTTTCATCTCACATCCAAGCCAAGTATCTTTGTAGGTGCCAGCCCTAGTGTAATGGCACAGGGGTTACATCATTCAAATGGATGTAAAAACAGTCTGTAAAACCTGCAACCTATTTTCTTTGCACATTTCATTTATTCATTTAATTTTCCAATAAAGTTAACTATAAATTAATTCTTCTTTAAAGGCAGCAATTGTCCCTACAATTGAATAGGTGAGGTGGGTCATTCTGCCTTAAAGAGCTGCTGACCCACCTAAAAGAATTTCATTACTATGGGTTTAAATAGCCTATCTACTCCAGAATTTCCCCCCGGGGATCAATAAAGTATCTATCTATCTATCTATCTATCTATCTAAATGGAGAGTTTTTGTGTTACACAATGGTCTAAATGCTGTTCCAGATGCTTTTCTACCCTGCCAAGAGTAGAACTCTGTGGAATAATCTCAATACTTCCATTTTTTTTGGCATGTAAATGGCCAAATTTAAACATACTTAATGTCAACACAAAATATCTGCGACTTCAACCAAAAATCTTTATCGGCCATCAAAAACCCAGAACAGCCAAACCCTACCCTCTATGCATACGGCCATCATAGAAGTCGTCCGTACTATAACTATACTAGATTAGTACTACACTGATATCCATCACCATCGCAAACATTATCACTATTATTACCATCATCATCTTCACCATAATCATCCTATTACCATTGTAATCATCAACAACCATCGTCATCGCCATCTCTATCCTCATCAGCATTATAAATATCATTTCCATAAGTGCGGTTGCAGTGCTGCTGCATGCCTGACTACATGCGTGGTGAGACACCAGAGGCAGCCTGTTGCTGAGCACTGTAACAAACACTCCGCTACCATAGACCCCCAGCCTTTCCATGTCGGGACGGAGGGAGATAGCAGGTAGTTCAGTGAGAACATAGTCAGCTTCTCTAGAAATGTTTCAACACGACGCTCTCACCACAGCGCTGAGGGCATCAAGAGAAATTCAGCTCAGTCAGCCAGAGGTGAGACACTTCAGTCCTCTATACCTGGACGCCATCAAACTGCAATCACGCAATCAAAACAATCACAATTTACAGCACTGGAGAAAATCACTCTCTCCAAATCATATCTGTTCTTTATTCAGCAGTATCTACTTAATACACGGAGAAAAAAGTTGCATTTGTGAGAATATTGTGAGAATATTTAACTTCTAACTATGAATCTTCACACTTTCAGGTGCAAATTTTCTCCTATTCAGAAAGAACAATACGTCATTGCCACAAATGCTGTGGGACCTTCTGTACTTGTTATTTGTCACCCCCACCCCTGTCTCTTTCTGTCTCTGTAACAGTTTGGTACCACCTTCCTCATCTGTACTTGAGACTTTCAAACCAACCACTTCACTGAACAGGTACAGTATAATAAGCCAAATATGTGGCAATGCACACAGCAGCATACAGTACAGCAAGCAGCCTGCAGTTGGTTACACCACAGTAAGTGGACAGTGCATGTATCGCTTTGATAATATAACCTTGTTAACTTCCACTTGAAGGATTACCACGGTCCTCTATGGGTTGAGAAGATTCTCTGACCTTCTGGGATGAGGAAACCTTTTCAAACCCCACTGAATACTGTCAAAGCTGCATTTCTTCAAGCTATAAACAAGGCTGTTTTTCTTATTTTGGAAAGAGTTTGTTACATGAACTTAAAAGACCACGATAAACTGGAATGTAGTTTCCGTGATTTGCTTTAGGGAGCCAGAGGGCTTTCATCCAAGTATCTTTTTCATATTTGTCATCCCATCCCAGTCTAATTTTGTACCCAACGCTCTGCCTCAGAATAGAGCTTTGGCATCTTCTTCTCTTCCATTATTCAATTTAATTTAACAATTACATTTCAGTGATTATTTTTGTTTTTCTCTCTTTTTTCATTTTGTTTAATTTGCCCTGTGACTGTTGTAACCTCCCTTTAGAGTTGCTTCCTTTATGTACCAGTGCCAGAAGCCATACACAAGCTGTTAGCATACTTCTCACAATATCGTTGAAGGTCAGACCTCTGTCCCACATGATACTCCACAGCCTCTGGAAGCATCCGTGATATGATTGTGTTGGCTTGGACACAATAGTCCAGAAAATAGTGAAGGTCCTGGTCAGGAAAAGCCCTGTATGCATATGCCGAACATGAAAATGAATATTACCAAGCTATCTGAGTTTACAAAGACTGTGAAAACCAACAGAAAATTGGATAAGGGTTTTACATGTCTCAGTGTTCCAGTTAATATGAACATATATAAACTAGAATAAAGACATATCTGCATTATTGTAAGGGGGTTTAACATTTAAATGCACTGCAACTCAAAAACTTTCCAGTATATAGGTGCTTCTGACTCAATGAATTGTTACTGAACCCTGCCGATCGTACACTATAGCAGCAGAACAGCCTGCCATGCTAGTCACCATGCTAGCTCAGCACGACAGGCAATCCATTGGACACCTATAGAGCCCATAGAACCCCTGGGAGCTGGCCTATATACTGTACGCTACAAAGAGAGAGAGACACCGACAGAGAGATAAAAAGAGTTAACAAGAAAGGGGGAGAGGTGGAGACAGTGGGGAAGAGTGGCATAAATTTACATATACATCCAGAGAGGGAAACTCAGTGATGCATTAACACAGGCACCTACATTATACACACACACACACACACACACAGGATACGGGTAAGAAGGAAGTCATGGAGATAGAGAGGGAGGGAAGGCTGGTGGGAAAAGGATGGAGGGAAGCGATGCGCTGAGTAAAGTGATTGAAGGAAAAGATTTTCACAGCTGGAAATCCAACAGTGTTGTGACCAGAAAATGCACAGTCGGCATTCCTTAGTAAGATCCCCCCCCCCTCTCTTTCACAAGTACACGCACACACAAATATACCCTTCACATAGTCACATGCAGCTCCACACACAAGAACACCAAGGCACACGCATGGATGCGCACTCACACTCTGCAGAGACATATGCAGGTCTACACACACACACACACACACACACACACACACACACACACACACACACACACACACACACACACACACACACACACACACACACACACGCACAGGTCTAAGGCCTAGCCTCGGTCACGTGCAGTGGAGTGGTCTATTAACCATTCTCCACATATCAGTGCCAACAGTGAGCCCGGGGAATTTCATCAAATGTAAAGAAAAAACCCTGTCAAACAAAATTACAGCGCCACATCTCACCCAAGAGAAGTTGGTTCAATATGAAGATGCCTTGAAGGATGGGCAAAAACACTCAAGGGAGCAGCATTCAAATACAATTTCATCTCACACTGCAGACAAAAAAAAAATCACACTTATTCCCCTTTCATATTCATTCACCCATCCCCATTCTTTGATTCTGTATTCTGTTGCTCTGCTATTTATAAGTTGTCTTCTACTTTTTAGTTTTAGAACAGTACCTTGTTTTTTGTATTTTGTATTTTTTATTTTGTATTTCGTAATTTGTCCTTGCCTTGTATTTTGTACATTCTTCGATACTTTTATGCTGCTGCAACCCCAGAACTTCCCCCAGGTATCAATAAAGTATCTATCTATCTATCTATCTATCTATCTATCTATCTATCTATCTATCTTATAGCCACAGCTCTTTGTCTTTGCAATCCGTTCTATGTGCTATCCTTCCTATATTCCCTCCCTACAACATGCTATCCCTTAGATTTGCTTGCCCTGCGTGTGTGACCATACTAGGCTCTATGGGACATTAAGGCACCCTCTGTACTGGCCTACTAGGCCAAAGAGCAATAACAGTGTGAGTAGTCAAACTGACACAATTGAAAATGAATCTCCTGTCCCACCAAAATGACTGTATATCATAAATATTTTAAAAGCATCATGCAGTACATTTTTGCTGTGTGTCATGTATTCTGTTGGCTGGGATAACAGCTCTAGCAGTTGTCTGTTGTTTGGGATAAAAAGAAGTGATTATGTGTGACAACCAGATCATCAAACTCATATTTCAGTTGACTCACCACAGGGGATCGTGCATTCTGAATTTTACCAGCCAATTTAATTTCTTTTGAAAGACTTCATGCTGAATGCGATTCTGTGACAAAATGGCTAGGAGAATTAACACATTTACCAACCACAGCTGAAATCTACCTGCTTTTAGCTGAAGGCTGGTGATGATGACAAAGCCCCACTGATAGCTATTCTGAGCCTAGGGTAGAGTACTACTGTACTTCCTTCCTCTGAGCCTAAAAGGAAGGGGTATCATGCCAAGTCTCTGGTCCTGGTGGGAACACTGGCCAACACTGGCAGAGTAGATGGCCAGGCTTCTGCTGCTCCCATTTGTAAAGCAGCACTATTTGAAAGAGGGTCAGGTTTTGGTGCTACTGTTCCACCTGCACCACAACAAAAAAAGACACATATGTGGGAAGAAAACCAAATTAACCGCTAATCATTACAGAGGAACTGCTGTCGTGTTGAGACGTTAAAATGACCAAGAACAGCAAACCCAAGGCTACTCTGAGACAGACCACCTGCCACTCCCTTCCTGTCTGTCTAGCCAATGACAGTTGAGCTAAGCCGGACACAGTTTAGGACAGGAGGCAGATGCTGTCTACTTAAGGAATTACTCTCTCTGTCTGTTTTTCCTCCCTTTCCTCCCTATCCTGCCTGTCCTTTCTGCTGTCTCTCTTCCAGTTTCTTTTTCCCTCTCTGTACTCTGGCCTCACCTCCCTCTCTTTCTGTTTGTGTGCCTCTCTAAAAAAATATATATATATATATATTATTGACTTGAGTGTCACAATTTATCAACATTGTCAAAATTATTTCACAATACATTACAATGTAGAACAATCATGATATAGAAAAATGATGATGCTAAAAATTCTGGTATAATATACAATGACTGAAATGTTGATTACAATTATGATTATAATTGATCATTGATTATTGATTAGGATTATAACTGATAATTGATTGCAGCGATCTGATTCTTTCTGTCAGTAACTATAGATGGACCATAGATAGATGTTTTTATTCCATCTGATCCTTGCTCACAGAAAAAAGGAATAACACTGTTATCTTCCATCAGTGGGGTTGTAGTTGTTTTTGTTACAGTGTAGTGACCAGTCAACAGTTTCAACAAAGTTATGCACCTTTGATTCATACTGTACCTACACATGACCATAACCTATCAATGCAAAAACAACTTTGGTTAAGGTTAGCTTTTGAGTAATGTTTGGGTTATGGTCAGTAGGTGATTTGTTAATTTTTAACAGGGGGGATGGCCCAATGGGAGCATTAAACATGAAACAGGAAACATGAAATATTTGCACCCCTGAAATAACCAACAAAGGGAGTGGAATCTATGAATAAAGAACAAGTTTGTTTTCTCTGTGAAAACTATTATATGAGCAGAGTAGCAGGTTAACAAGGGGGATGCATTTTGGTCATTTTGCTAACAAGGGGGATGGCATCCCCCCTCATCTCCCCTCAAATTGCCTACTGGTTACGGTCAAGATTAGTATTATGCAACTAAGACTTTGGTCATGGTTAGGCAACTACTTTGGTTCAGGTTAGGGTAACATTTTGGTCATGGTTATATCAGAAAAGCTTTTGTTAAAAATGAAAATGCCGTCGGAGTTGAAGGTATAAGTGTATATGCACCATCCCGACCACTGTTGCCTTATTTTCCACCGCACAATTTCAACTGCAAACTACTGCACACATCATCTGCCTCCTGTGTCACTTGATTAATAAGCTATCATACACAATTACGTTGCATTACTTTTCGGAACTAGAACTACCAACTTGACATGAGAACAGGCTGCTCTTGAGTCTGACACAAATTCAGAGATGAGATGATTTTACAGACTCTAATCGAGGCCTAAGGGTCTCCGTCTCTCTCTCTCACAC
>CABFOQ010032897.1:0-13774 GCA_900660455.1 Gephyroberyx darwinii
TCTGGTAGGATCGGGCTTTGTTGGTTGGTAGGGTTTAGAATAATGTTATCCCATGGTTTCCTGGTGAAACAACCACCATCACTGTGAAGCTCCAAGATTATTGCTCTGTTCGCAAGCAATCAATGTCAAATCCAAATAAAAAAATAAGTTGATCTTTATTATTTAAGCATTCTGAACTCTTGACGTAGTTAGAGAAGCACTGCTTTGACCTTGCAGTGCATTAACAATATAATTGAACATGCCACAGTTACAGCTTTTTGACCATTTAAAAAGAGCCTTCCCGTCAAGTGTCATCTCATGACAGCCGCCGCTATTCACATCGAAAGAACAATGAAAACTCACAGGACTGCACTCGCGCTGGAGCGTACGCACGCAAACAGCGTATCCATACGCGCCAACAGACACGCACAGACAAAGAGGCATACGCTTCATACGATTGGCTTGGTCCCTGCGCCAATTTTCCCTCTCTAATTACAATTCAAAATCGGCACGCTTGCTTTCGTGACACATAAGCAGCGCTCTGAGAATGGCTTGCTTGTTTATTGTGGTGCTGTTGGCAACAGAGGCGGTGGTCTATGCCCAGAGATACAAGCTCTTCTCTGGGCAGCAGATTGGTAAAGGAAGCTAGGTCATCAGGTTGCTGGTTCAAAGCCGCAGCACATATCACCCAAAAAAAATGTATTAGTTTTTGACACATCATCCAAAAATACTGATATAACACAACAGGAATTTGCGTGCAGGATGCCCTTGTGGTTGTTTATGTCCCGCAAACCGCACATGCACACTCTCTAGCCTTCCTTTCTCTCTAAATCGTCTTTTCAGTCCAGTAAGTTATCTCATAAGGTATTTTTCACCTTTCTCCAAGGACAGTCTTGCTGAGTATGCATGCTCTTTTTCCAGCACCACCCTGCTTCACATTCACACTGTTACACACAACCACAACTTGGGCCTGTCTGGCGCAAACCACAGCCTTCCTCTTGTTTGCCACTCAGCAGCTATACTGGAGCGCCAGGAAGGAAATAAGCAGGTTTGACAGTCCGCTGTGATGTAACAGTGTTGCCCGCAGCTGCTTAGGTTGTTGGCGGTGATGGGAAGGATACATACGG
The DNA here is from genome assembly GCA_900660455.1 of Gephyroberyx darwinii. NCBI lineage: Eukaryota > Metazoa > Chordata > Actinopteri > Trachichthyiformes > Trachichthyidae > Gephyroberyx > Gephyroberyx darwinii. The sequence continues at coordinate 1,107 of CABFOQ010032897.1, forward strand.
TAGTGTCAACACAAACAGCTTGTCACTAGAAGTGGGATCATCATTTAATAGAAAGTTGTGTTATTACATTGTTCTGACCTGCCTAGAAGCACAATAGCCCCACCCTTACTATACTCTGAATGATCATCACGTAATCCGTTCTCATGCATCCTGTTTGGGTCACAATCATCTGACTGAAAAAAACAGATTTCAACGGATACAAAGAGGAATGGACCACCAAGGCCATGGAGCATTTCAGTGATACATCTAAGACACAATGCCTCAACCAAACCAGGCCTTAAGTGTCTGGTAGCTAGGTCACATGTTCCATTCTATACTCACCTCTGGGCAAGTAGCTGTAAAGCATAATCAAAAGATCACACACGCACATCACGGAAACTGACGGAACTCTAGAACAGTGCCTTGACAAACTGCCCAGAGTGGTCTATATAAGACTTAATGTGTTTTCTGTGGAACTCAAAATGAATACCCACTTAGAATTATTTAGAGTTTCCTCTAATAGCAGATAGGTTGCTCAGCCATTACCCATCATGGGTCTCCAACCGGGTGTACGGTCAAGTGTTGCTTGCACAGAGTTGCAAGAAAAAGTTTGTGAACCCTTTTGAATGACCTGCATTGGCTCATTAAATATCGTCTGATCTTCATCTAAATCATTGAACACACACACACACACACACACACAGTGTCATTTAACAAATAACACACACAAATGTGAGCCTTTATGTGTTTGTGGCCATTCCAAAATGCCAAAAATAAGTTTCTGCTAACTCTGCTGAGCTTAATTTCACGGGCCGTTACCCTGATATTCTCCTGAAGAATTTCCTGATATAATTTGGAATTCATTGTTCCCTCAATGACTTGGTGTGGGCGTGGTCTAGGAGCATTTAGGTGTGGCCTGTCACATAATGGCTTGTAACTCAATGTCGGTTTGCACAATCAAGAAGAAAGAAAGATCAAGCCCCCAGTAAGTCAGTGCCTGTGTCATTCTGATGAAGTTGCAGTGCCACAGCCGGCCGGTAGCTAATGGTACAGTAAGGCCCAGAAATTTAGGTCCCAGTCACACTCCAGTATGAAATTATTCCATTGAAATGTAATCAGTCGCTGAGTAGGTTGTGTTAGCTAACAAATAATCATCAAAGGCAACAACTTGATCATTTACACAGCCACAGATTATCACTTACTAATGAAACCTTAAGAGTGAAGACGGATGACCTCTCTGGAGCAGTAATAAGACACCCAAACATCAAACACAATCTACCAAAGCAGTTCCTGTCGGATGGTGTTCCCTTCACAGCAATAAGAGATGACCTTTTTATAGATGACTTGCATTTTGGATTCAAGAAGTATTGCTATATAGCACGCAGTATATATCTCACTCACACACACACATCCACACTCTTATCCTGCCAATCATTTTTTGTAATTACTGTAGGTCGATAAAGAGCCATTTGATAAGATTGTGTTTTTTTTATGAATATAAAGAACAAAAAACACAATATTCACATTCTTGAATGTGTGCTATGAAATTAAGGCTCATGGCATTTTGTCTAATAGGTTCCATTATAATGTAATATTTTGTAGATAACACACAGGTGATTAAAGGATGCCCATTTGCTTTTGTGTCAGGATTAAGATTTTAAAAATATTTTGAACATGTGGTTTATGCCTTTGTCAGACCATAACACAAAATGAGGGCATTTGGAGAGCTTTCAGCCATCTATCACTAAAAATTGTAGAGTGCATAAAATGATGCACAGCGAGCATTATGACTGAATAGGAAAATAATATTACAGATGCAACAATTAAAATAATGTACTGCAAAGCTAAGATTAATACATTTTTCTCAACAATATAGTTAAACAATTGTAATTTCCATTTTTTTTTTCAGTTTTTGACCTATAACACCAAATTTGGTACACATACCCATGCACCTAGGTACAAAAATGGTATATAAACTGGCATTATTGGATAAAAAATATGGCTGCCATCAACCAATGAACTTGACAAAGGGGCGTAGCCTAACATCTGCTGGGCAGATCAAGGATGACACTGTGCACAAGGAGTTTGAAGGGATAGCTCAGGTTTTTATCATGAACTGAGAGTCTTTTGAGACCGTCCCATAGGGTAAACTGAGGTTACACTGCTGAGGTGGTACTCTGATGGGGTTTCACCACTTGTGGTTTGGCATGTGGCTACTGTAGTGGGTGGGTGTAGACAAAAGGGGATGGAGAGGCCCCATTAGATCTGTGCTTGCAACAAAATGCCCTCTCTACTCAAAATGAATGTGTGAATAAGTATGTGAGAAAGGAAGAGATTGAAGGGTGTGGGTAACTGTAAGTCCTTGTGTCTATAAATAGGTTGGGAGCATAGCCATCCTTCTGTCTCTCCTATCAATGATAATCCTTAAAATGCCCTTCGGCATTCCCTTTTGCCCATTAAGGTTGCACTGACATCATTTTATTAGTACTGATACCACTTTCTGAGTGTTAAATACTGGCCAATACCAATTAAGTACCAGGCCAATCCATTCTGTTACTGAACACTGACCCAGACAATTAGTTTTGCATTGGACAAAAATCTATAATCCATTTTCTTATCACAAAGGTTGAACATATTTCTATGTGTGAAGAGGGGGAAACTCAAGTTGGGAAATTCTGTGACACTGATCTATTTTAGCTTGGTTTTGGTCTCATGTCTGGTACTGATGCCTCAATATCATGCGTGCGTGCAGTTGGTCATCCATAAAATAAAATTAAGAATATTTTCAATCTTCAAATAGTGTCAAATATTTATGAAAAAATATTGCCTTTTCTAATCTAAGCAACTTGTTGGGGCTGAACAAGAGAAAATTCACCCATCAACAAGGCATGAAACTTCTGTTTTGGCCCATACAAGCCCCTGTTGTTGGAAATTACCAATGGCAGGAAATCTCCCAATACAGTGATGTGTTCTACATATTAGGAGAACAAAAAAAGGATTCCGCCACGATCTCAGTAAGCTAGCTATCTCGCCATTTTGTTTGTGGCCACAGGATCATGATATAACAATGAATATGTTACACCTTGACAGAGTTGGACTTTTCTGGCTGTGATATTACTAGCTGACACAGAAAGTCAAGAGAATATGCAGTTAAGATAAGAGAAAAGTCACTTTTGCAAGCTCCACTGACTCCTGTGTTCATCTGAAAGTATATATTTCCAACCACGCCAAATCAAGAATTTCATTCCAAAATGAGATATCCATGCACTTTATGGGGGTTATGCTTAGATTTCGAGTCATCTTAAAGTCCTTACTAAATAGTTATGTTTTTAAGAATGAAATCATCTGTGTTTTTGAAATATTGACTGATGATTTTCAGGGAATATCAATGCATGGGACATCAGAAATTGATTTTAAATCAAGGGATATATAATAATACATTTCCCAGGAATGGAGTTTTACCTTGACTCCTGATTGGTGGTGCCCCTATGCACAGATGTTTCCTGCCTACATGTCCCTTGCTTAAAGGACTACACTGGCTCATTGGTCAACCTACCTTTTCCATGTTACAACAGGAGTACCACCTGTACCGTCCTGTGCACATGCTAACATGTTAGCATACAGTATGTAAAGTGCCTGTAGGCAATTAGAAAGTAGAATTATCTAACATAAGAAGATAACCCCTTATAGCAATTCAGAGTTGGTGTTTTTTAGGGCTGGGCAATTAACCGAAAATGTATTGAAACAGACATTTAGAACCTCTCACCGACTTAATCTTGCCCATGTCGGTTAATTCGCTTAATACTTTCCGCAATGCGTGGGTTCATCAACTGTCCCTTTAAAAAAAAAAAAAATACTACGTCTTGTTCAGTCACATGCCTCCGCCCCGTCCAACTAACGCCGGGATCAGACCGGTTTTGACCATTCAGATCGGCTGTGCCGCGGCAGGGAGCTCCGCGGCCAGCTCGCGCTCTGCAGCGATAGTTTATTTTGGTCTATTTTTCCACGAGCGAATGTGTCAAGCCGAGCAGGAAGTTGAACACAGGAACGGCATGTGGTCAATTTTCAAAATAAAAGAAAATTCAAAATAAAACACCCTGTATAAAATAAATTATTGTTCATTAATCATTATCGAGGTAAAAGTTTGAAATAATCGTGATATTGATTTTAAGTCATATAGCCAACCCTAGTGTTTTTTTTCTTCTTCTGCCAATCCTGTCATTATATCACGGATAAGTTGACCAACGGGTCAATTTCCCAAAACGTTGGTGTGGTCCGTTAAGGTTGGCCAAGTGTCACCTTCTGCACCAAATGCGCTTCCTGCAAACTATGTGATTGTTCAACCCACACACCCTTCACAGAGCGCATGTTTGTCGGGTCAAATAAACATTCCCACTGAAGGGGCTGGTGTTTGCGTGTAGTGTGCGGTGCCCACAGCGCACTGAACTGCATTTTCACACGAGCAAAATGCTCGCCGGGTGGCTTGCCATTGTATAGAAGCTCATTAAAGTATTAGCTGCCGGTGCAGTCGGGTGAGAATGACACGGAGAGACTGACCCAACACAAAGGCGACATAAAGGAGTGATTTTCCTCTAACATTCATTCAATTCCGCCATTATTCATTCATCAACCCTGCTCTGATGCCAAAACTTTGTTAATTTTCATTCAGCCAGAGAAGGTTTACTGAGGTTGCATGCTGTATTTCTGCACTGTCACATATATCCACACATTCACACCTGGGAGCTGCCCAGTACATCCACCTCTACTGCTCACCAACAACACAGAATGACAAAACCAAATTACATACTCCAGCATTCATCCGATTCCACACCTACCCATTCATCAATAAACTGATAATCCTTTTTGACAATAAACTTAAGGAGCAAGTTGAGTCCCACTTCCCCCTGAGCTATATTTTTCATTAAACTCCTGCTAGCGTGTTCACCACCGGCTCATTTATCTAAGCTAACAGCCGAGCTGCTAGCATACCCTTGCTGTTTCATTCATCTAACGGGCAACGGGTCTCTGATAGCTAAACGAATGAGCTTGTTGTGTTATAGTTGAAAGAGGAGTCTGGTAAATGAAGGATGTGGGAGGATGACAAACCTCTGCTTAGTGCAATTTGGCTGACGATGAATGCTGCTGAACTCCATGCTCTTGCATATATTGCGAAGCCAGGGATTGTGGGTGTACCACTGGATATGCTGCATGAACGCAGTTGGTTGTTTGGAATGGTGTTACTGTAGCAATTTACCAAAGCCATACAGCTATAATGGATTATAATGTGTTATATAGTATGTGAGAGTCATTAGAAACTGTTACAATGGGTTTATAATAAGTTATGTCTTGACTATATGTTAGTCTGATTGCTGATATATACCACTATCAGCTGCTATGTCTGTTAAATGATTCATTTCGGCCTTATAGAATGACAAGGTAAAGAGGTACTGTGGCCATAGAGAGTCGTGTGGTCGAACAGGCAGAGCTTTATCTCCTGTATTTTTCCTACTCCCATTTGACAGCCAAAACAGTAGCAGTTTTAATTGTCTAGTTTTAACTGTCAATCTTATAAGACTATACGAATAACTAAAGTTGACAGTCTGTGCATTAGTCATTGTGTCACCTCACACCCCAAGTAATAAGCATAATGACAAACAATGGGCGTCATGCAAGAAGTTAAGCAACTTTTTGGTGCTCATCAATATTCTCTTATTGTCCGTTTGTTCATAGGTGACATTCTGATAATACATTTGTTTTAGTTCATTTAATTCAATAACACTCCTTTCCTAAAAACATCTGGAAAATATTCTCGGCAATTATGGCTGCAATGCAGTCATCTCTTATTTTCGGACCCTGACCTGTCCCCCTCCAATGGCTGCAATCATACGCTTGACTTATTTTGCATCCAAACCATTTCTTTTGAACTTTTACTAAATGTGTGTTTTCCAGCCGCTGCAGCATTAAGTCTTTGCTGTACACTTATCTGGAGTTGCAACGCCACTGCTCACATGTGCAAAAACACAACTTCTTTCCTGATAGTAATTTCAGATGATAGGATCTCTATTGCTTTTCTTCTTGCTGCCATTGGGAGGCATCCTGCTGCCGGATTTCTATTTATTAATCTCTGTCTGCCTACCTATCAAATGCAGCGTCCAGGTTTGTACGTATTCGCATGGCACTGACGTCTGCTGCCCTTATTTGGGCTTAGTGGGGCATTTACTTATGCAAAGTGCAAATTGCATAAGTGCATAAGGGGATTTGGATTTCGTACTTTTCTCTTACAGCATTTCTTAAGAACAAATTTAAGAGAAAAATGTACCTTCAAGCAGCAATGCCAGGGTTCAAGCCCAAATATCAATGTAACAATGTTTTATTAGCATATGAGAAGCAAATTGCCTAATTTCACAAAGTCACTGAAATTGTTTAGCCAAATAATCAAATCTATCAGTTTTCTGCTAACAGAACTACGAGTGCTACAGTTAAACGATACACAGGGATTTTCAAAATATCAAAAACTGAGCCTGCAGTGCATGAAAATCTCTGACTGTAAATGGTACTGTTCACTGTCAATTCTCACTGAATGTCCAATCTTTAAAAAAAAGTGTAACATTTTTCCATTCTTTGTAGATAAAAACATAAAAAGCACATTGCCTCCATGAAAAAGGCTATTATTATAAATGTATCTTTAAAAGTGTCTTTTTTTTTTTTTTACTACTTTTGAATTCTGCCCTTGTAGAGAAGGTCTAAATGCCCTTCCCTACACACTGCTGCATATATAAACTTTTGAATACATTCACTTCACTTTTTCACAGTGTGCAACAACCACTAGTCCACCCACTTCCCAGCTGGCCCGATCAATTCATGACTTGACATTGGCACCAAAGGTTTAGAGATTGAATCCGGGCTGGTGCTGAAGAAACATGACACAATCTCAGCCTGGCGAGTGACAAAAAACAGTGCATGAAGTTCAATAAATGTTCAATAAATCTGTGAATGTTGTGCGATGTCTTTTCAAGTACATTTCCTGCCTGATGCAATCGGTGTAATTACATTTCTTGCTCCAACTATTTTCAAAGATAAGCAGCCTTAGATCTATTTCAGCAGCATCGTGGGAAGCAAAGGCTGAAAAGTGGGCAGTTTTCTAGTTGAGGGCCGTTTCAGTCGGTCGCAGAAAGAGCACATTAGCAGGGCAGGGCTGTGGCACAGTACACTACCGCTGCCTGCTGGCACTGGCAACACAGATGCTGATGTGTCAAGGGTGAGAAAAGACTGGAGGAGAGCAAATTGTTTTATATTGTGTTAATGTATCGCAGTGGCAGTGCTTGTATCATCTTATAAAAAGGTTGAAGAAAAACAGATTGACAAACAGATATTATAAATTAAAGGGGCAGAAAAAGACATGAGTCAATTCAAGAGCAGGGCACTGTCCTACTTGAGGTGTTGCAACTACAATGAGCCACCTAACAATCAGCAAAACCTCCATACAACATGAGCATCAGGATAGTACACAAAGAACACAGAATAAGATAACAGTAACAGCGATACTGAGCAGTGTGGCTGGGTAATGGGGGTCCAAAATGAGATGAACAAGACTCAGGTGCTGAGACAGGTACCCTAAGAAAATGTGCATCTGTGCCGGGTTGGCAGTAAAAATGTGAGGCCACCGCGACAGCCATACGGCCAACAGCTGTTCTCCCTAAAGAACCTAGCAACTGCCCCCCTCCGTTAACTGAAAGTAGGCTTCTCAACTCAACTCAAAACAACATGTCATAATCACTGCCTTACCCGTGACTTCTTGAATGAACAGTAAAATGGGACTAAATGTTTATTGTTCCAATATATTAGCATAGTGATCTCTTTCTAGGAATCCCATAATCATACATGTGATGTTGACCATCGAGTTAAATGCTAAACCATGACTAAATAAAGCATTGCTATTGCCTAACATAACCCATAATTATGTGTGTCGTAACGGTGAGAGTTTGCCTGTTTGTCAAGGTCATTGTGTGGTTATGTGGGTGTGTGTGTGTGCACGTGCTGGTTTGAGCTGCCATCAGGAAACGGGATGCAGTGACAATGGCTAACACTGACAGCTATTTCACCATTTCCGCTCCACTTAGCTGGTGATGTTGTTGTAGCTGGATCGCAGTTGACTTTCCTCATAAACCGACCTGATGGGACACATGTGCAGAAATATTGCAGAATTTGATTGACATCAACAGCCAAGTACAATAAATGTACAGGAAGTTGTCTTGCTGATGTTTTAGAAATTTGGATGGAATCACCCTGCAAAAGTTGAGCAGACAGATCAATCTAGTTGACTTTCTGCAACCAGCTAGATAGTAAGGAGGTTTGCTTGCAGAGATAAAGTCTGTGATGCAGTCCTGCTGCCTTATCTAAGCTAGCACCAAGATAGCACTAAGAGACTGAGGACGCACTCACACTAGGCCATCTGAACCGTGCCCGGGCATGGTTGAAGAGGTGTGCTCACTTGCATTCGGGCTAGTGTGATCACTAATCGTGCCGGAGCACGGATCTCGAACATGTCAATGATGCGACTGTCCCATAAAATCGATGATTTATTGATGAACATGAATTGTAGTCGGGAGTAAAGCCGCAAATTCCTCCGTCAATGTCAGCTGCCTCCGTAAAAATCTTCTGATACGTGCAGCACGATTAACTGAAAATCGCTGCGTTGCATAATCGATAAATCTATAAGGCATGTGAGAGAGCCGTGTGTCACCGCACCCAAAGAGACTCCAAATAAGCCACAAAGTAAAATTATGAACTCCAATGTGCTGTGCAAAAGCGCTTTCCTTCAACACAAGAAGTTGTATCGTGATGACGTAAGCGTGTCCGGGCATGGAACGTTTAAGCGCAGTGTGAGCGCAGGCCAGCGGGGGAGTGGGGAGGGGGGGCAATCGTGCTCCGGCACGGTTCAAGCCAACCGGGCCTAGTGTGAGTGCGCCCTTAGTGCAAAAGACCGATCTTAACAAGCCTAGCACATCCCCCAGTGTAGTTTGGGGGACCAGGCTTAGCGGTGCAGGGGCGAACGGTACGACTTGACAGATCCCAGCCCCATGGAGATGGTGGGCTCTCAGGTGCTGCTCCATACTGTACTCCCCTTATGCCTTCCTCTTCCTCCCCATCCCTCTAGTCATCCCTCCTCATCCTGACAGTTGATTGGCCCCCTTTCCCTCTCTCCTCACCGTTGGGATTCTCAAAGCCCTAGAGACAAACTAATCACAAGTCACCATGACAACATAAAATGCCATTGAATATATTGAAATTAAAATTGATGGTGCCTGCAATGCCGTCAGTCTACTTCGCAGAAAGCGTGCAGTTTTAGCATGACCAGGTGCTGGCCAAAATTCTGAAATTATAATTATCATAATAGAAATATTGAGAATGAACAAACATCAGGACTGAAAAATAGCATGGAGTACACATAATGGACACTGCAGCATACCCCCCTTCTCCTCCTTGCACAGTTTGTTGTTCCCGAAATCAAAACTCTATTCAAATGTTTACAGAATGAAGGAATGGAAAAATGATCTCAAAGACAGATTTGACTTTTTTCCCCTTTTGAATACACGTCCAGTTCATTGAGTATGGGTGAGTGAACAACACGTAAGATCAATTTTGGGGGTAAGATCATTGAATGCAACAAAATGTAACCAGACAAAAGCTGGGCAAAAACACCCAAACAAACAACTCCAAAGCTGGGAAAACTATACTAAGACAAGAGTAACAAAAGCTCACAAGAACAAACTGGAGGCTTGCAGAGTGGCTGCCTCTTCCAGGGAGTGATCTCAAGACCAAGCACTGAAATCAGCACAGAGAGGGTTTTAAGTAGGATAGATCACAGGTGCACTGAATCATCAATAATGAGCCTCAGTTCCTCGAGCTCCTCCTAGGAGGGCGGGATCTTCCACTCTGGCCACTACCCGTGACAGTGCTCATTCTGCCGCATCATCACATTCTACTGCTAGTATCATTGGAGTTTCAAATTTTTGATAAGTTTGTCTGCACCAAGTCCTGTACCTACCTGTATTGTGGTGCCTTGTACAAGTATCAACATTTGCACAGTGAGTGTTAAGGTGAGGTAGGTAATGTTAACAGGACTATGTTGGTTGTCAGAAACTGAAACTGAATGTTTGTGACCGGCCCCTGGAGAGAGCCAGCTACCAAGGCTGCTATCAGAGCTGCTACCAGAGCTGCTTCTGCTGCAGACAGTTAGCTAGTGGTAAGACCTACAGTGTGAAAGGACACTTTTCTCTTTACTCATCAGGAGGAGGTTTTCTGGTGCAGCTGGCACACAAAAGGCAGTCCTCCTGTCCAAATTGCTTTTGCTGTTACTGAAATAGTTTTGTACTGTTCCTAAACCAGAGCTCGTCCAACACAGATGATAACTGAACACAGACATTTAGGTAGAAACATGAGAACACTGAGCTCAACAGTGAAAGTGGTGGGTCAGTCTTGGTATCCACCAGCAACTATGGTGGTGGACTAACGTTAATCATCTCATTATCATAATCATCCCATTATCTCATTTCCTGCCTTATTCATCATTGTTGATTTAAGACGCTAATGTGTGGGTGTCTGTAAGAGAGAGTGAGGGTATAGTGTGATGTTGATAAAGAGAGGCTTGGGGTTGGCTAAGTGAGAGTGGGAATAGACAGAATATTGTTCCACTTCGAGGGGAGAAACTTTGTTTGGAGTGCACGAGTGAGAGAGCGAGCCAGCAATGTGGGCTTCACCAGTATTACTTCTAACATCTCAATGTTCCCACAGAACAACTGTTACTAAATTATCTCTGCAGGTACAGTCTGGTCATCTTCTGCTCACTCTAAAGTACCATATCGTGTTTCCTTGACAGCAGTGGAGGGCCTTCACAGCAGGAAAACATCCACTACTGCTACTACTGTAGTGTCTGTCTGTGTGAGGAAACATTCTTGTGATCACAATACCTCAAGTACAGTACATTATAGAAACCTCATACTTATACCACAGGTTCCCCTATAGAGTAGATGCGCTGGCTAGATTTTTGAGCACCTTGCTGCATAAATACTTTTACTTCAGGTCTGTACACAGTAAGCGTTTTAGAAATATCCCAATATCCAGGGTGAGCATTCATATAGAAGCCAATTCAGATATTAATGAATGATATACTGACTCACAAATAGTGGCCATAGAGGACATCAGACTGCCATCATAAATCTATGGACCCATTAGACAGCACCATTCACTAGTAGGTAAGCCACTGGAGACCAAAGCCTGCTGTGCCGCTGCAACCTATGACTTTACTGCCAGAAACTGAGGTTTGAAACAATCCGCCCAGTGGTGAGTGCATGTTGTTTGACGTGCAACAAACCACCATTGCTACAGGACTCAGCAGGCAGATATCAAAAGCTGATTGTTGGAAATCCTTAGTGCAAAGCTGAAGAAGGGTTGGATTTGCTTTTTGTTGATTTTGCCAATATCAGTTGAGGCAAAGTTGTGATTTCATGTGTAGATTTTTGTCATCAATTATATTTCATTTTGCCTGAAATTGTAGTAATATATTTTCAGCATGGGGCACCCGGGTAGTGTAGTGGTCAAAGCAACTGCCTACCAATGCTGAGACAGACACAATTGGCCGGGTCTGCAGGTGGGAAGCCGGATGGGTATGTGTCCTGGTCGCTGCACTAGTGCCTCCTCTGGTCGGTCGGGGCGCCCGTTCAGCGGGGAGGGGAACTGGGGGGGATACGCCCTCCCGATGAAACTCCACGCTGTCGGGCGAAAAGAAGCGGCTGGCATGAGGTAGTCTATACCCTCCCCAGGCCGGCAGAGGGGGTGGAGCAGCAACCAGGACTGCTTAGCCAGGGGGAATTGGAAATGCCAAAATTGGGGGTCAAATTAAAAAAATATATATACATATATATATATATATATACACAACCGCTCAAAAGTTTGGGGTCACTTAAAAATGTCCTTATTTTTGAAAGAAATACAGTCTGGACATTGTTAATGTGGTAAATGACTATTATAGCTGGAAAATGGCTGATTTTTAATGGAATATCTACATAGGCGTACAGAGGCCCATTTTCGTCAGTCTATTCTTGTTCTGAGAAATGAAGCCTATTCCATGCGAGAAATTGCCAAGAAACTGGAGATCTCATACAACGGTGTGTACTACTCCCTTCACAGAACAGCGCAAACTGGCTCTAACCAGAATAGAAAGAGAAGTGGGAGGCCCCAGTGCACAACTGAGCAAGAGGACAAGTACATCAGAGTCTCTAGTTTGAGAAACAGATGCCTCACAGGTCCTGAACTGGCAGCTTCATTAAATGGTACCCACAAAACACCAGTCTCAACGTCAACAGTGAAGAGGCGACTCCAGGATGCTGGCCTTCTAGGCAGAGTAGCAAAGAAAAAGCCATATCTGAGACTGGCCAATAAAAGGAAAAGATTAAAGGGCAAATAACTATTTAGGGAAGAAGCAGTCAGCTGGTGTTCTGTCTATAATGGAGTGGCCAGCGCAGTCACCAGATCTCAACCCTATTGAGCTGTTGTGGGAGCAGCTTGCCCGTATGGTACGTAAGAAGTGCCCATCAAGCCAATCCAACTTGTGGGAGGTGCTTCAGGAAGCATGGAGTGAAATTTCTTCAGATTACCTCAACAAATTGACAGCTAGAATGCCAAAGGTC